>VNJV01011168.1:0-32833 GCA_008042635.1 Drosophila nikananu
TTATAAAAACTAACTCAGAGCAGTTTTCTGAATTCAAATTAATGCATTTTTAGCTTAGTTATAATATTTTTAAGCTTTCATTTGCCCAAAATTATGGAGTATAAATATTAAAATTTTAATACTCCTTTCGGGGCTCTATAATTTCAGTCAGAAGCACAGAATATAGTGAAGGAGTCATTTCCGACCCTATAAATCATATATATTCTTGATCAGCATCAACAGCCGAGTCGATCTAGCTGTGTTTGGAAGAATAAAAAAATCTAAAATTATTTTTCAAGTTTTTAAGGAATTAAATTGTTAAAATTGAACAAAAAAATTCCGAAAAAAATAATTTGAAAATATGTTAAAATTCAGTATGCAGTTTTATTAGCGTTATAAAAACTAACTCAGAGCAGTTTTCTGAATTCAAATTAATGCATTTTTAGCTTAGTTATAATATTTTTAAGCTTTCATTTGCCCAAAATTATGGGGCATAAATAATAAAATTTTAATACTCCTTTCGGGGCTCTATAATTTCAGTCAGAAGCACAGAACATAGTGAAGGAGTCATTTCCGACCCTATAAATCATATATATTCTTGATCAGCATCAACAGCCGAGTCGATATAGCTGTTTTTAAGAATAAAAAAATTTAAAATTATTTTCGGCTTGCCGAGAAAAGAATCTTCCTTTCTTGTTAAACCATATTTTACTAATTCTGCTTCCTTTGAGTAAACTCTCTTACCTTAAAATCACAGGGTATATTGACAATTTTCGGGGCTCTTAAAATCCAAATTATTAATGATATCAGCTCAAGGAAGCGAGAGTTAATCGAAATGCTTGATTAATTCGCAAATAAATGATGACAAGTAAATATTATTTCTTTTAACAGTTGTGTTTATCTTTAAGCATTAAAATTTTCATGAGGAGCGCGTGTCCTCTGTTTCCAGAAATAACAGAAACAAGGTAACCAAATAATTTAATAGCAGCACCAAGTATATCCTTGATGGGTCTCCACAAAATCGCAATTAATTATTGTACATAATCGAGGGAGCAGCAGCCCAATCAAAGATGCCTGATTGCACCTGCCAATTAATTTCAAGTTAAGTTATACAATTATCCGGGGACAAGGAAGTGCCAGATATCCAGATATCTCTAACTTCGGGGGTGGAGTGCAGACAGGCACGCTTCCAGAGCAATCCCAAATGCCATACGATTTGGTCTAGGCAGGTTGTGGTGGATCAAGATTTATGGGAGACAGGAGCGTGGACATCAAATTGAAATTCAGGCACAATGTCAACAGCAATCGGGGACGAGGTCAGAGACAGCCTCGACGGCAACTGCCCAGCGACTCTGAATCCAGAGCTGCTGCTGCTGGCTGACTCTCTCAAGCCGAAAAATCCACATAAATAACGCGAGCATCGCTCCATCGCTGCCCCTCCGTTGCCCCATTGCTCCGTCCTCCGCCAGCTTGTTTCTGCGAATGGCAGGTGCAACTCAATCAGCGCTTCGCTCCACACGCTCCACCTGCTGCTGCTCCTGTTCCCAATGTTGCCACAACGTTGCATGTCATCTGTTCGGGGCCTCCTCCGGAGAGGCGACTGGGATAGCCACCTGCCCAAAAGTTGACTTTGAACGTTTTTGTTTACATTTGGCGGAAAGGTGAAGTGTGTATGGAATGAAGCGTCGGATTTAGAGTCCAGAACAGAACTCAACTAACTGGGGAAGCTGGTAGCAAGTTTCGAGTGGGTATCACGCAGATCAACGATCTGCGGCAGAAAGACCTCCGACGGGAACTGGCAAGAGGGTTCAATGTTCCATAAGAGAACTCTGAAGAAGAGAAGCGATGACCCTAAGGAGCTACGGTCTCTTACATTTTTTTTTATTCCAAAAGGAGGTTCACTTAGAAAACAACGTTTTTTAATATCAATAAGATTCGAATGAATATGGAAAAATGTTCCCTAAATTTATATTGATCTGATAAGTATAGTTCCATTCAGCATGCTGATGGCCACCCGGAACCCCATTATATAATCAATCAATCGCAATTAAAACAAGGCGACCTTCTAAACCAGTACTGCAGATATCCTTTAAGAACTTTGCCAATCCCTAAATCAGTTAAAACGAATCTAAACAGAATGCCGCATGCAGGACCACCTATCAAAGCGTAACCTTTATCGAGGCGACGAGTGAGTGCACCTTAATGTGTCGGGACTTCGACCCTGAGACGCCATTATCCCTTTGTCTGGTCGCCGCTGTTTTGCGGCTCAATTAGACTGCGGGCGAAACTTCTTCTACCTGATTCCGAGGAGTCCTGCAGGAGTCCGGGGCTACTCGAGTAGCAGCACGATGGGGCGTTAATTGAAACAGAGAGAACAGTGTGAGATCGTCGCATACATTCATGAACAACCAAACAAACAAAAACAGCCTGGTTTTACAATACTAATCTTCACTGGAGTGCAAGTTTAGGGACCCGTGGAGCACCAGCTTCAGACGAAAGGCATCCGTGCCGTTCATATAATAGTTCTTCATTCGTCGTTCGCGGATAAAGCCCAGACTTTCGTAGAGGGCCAGTGCTGCCTTGTTGGTAATCTCCGTTTCCAGGGCGATAATGGCCGCATCCTTCACAGTCATCATTTCGATGGCCATTGTAGCGAGAGCCTTCCCGATCCCCCGCTTCCTGTACGCCACATCCACCGCCAGCATGGCTATGTAGCCCTGCTTGACCCCTGGCGACAGCATCTCAAGCTTGCATACGATCACGCCCACATAGCGATTATTCTCTAAAGCGAAAACACAGAGATCTGGCCAGTTGTAGACGAAGTAGCGATACGTGTAAATGGTGTAGGGTTCGGAAAGCTCCTTCTCGATTAGGCTCTTGATAACCGTCAGCTGGGACTCCTCCTGAAAGACACAGAAAGTGTACGGCTCGGAAGCGGTACTCCCTGCTCCATTTTTCGAATCCACCTTGTTGAAGGAAAGATTATCCTGCTCTGTAAAGACATTTTCCAGCTTGTCTTCGTCCATCACTGCGGCCGGTGATTGTGTTCTAATTCTTGCAAAAAGTAAGATTCATTTCAAAAGGAATCGGATAACTACGAGCTTTACAGTAACAAAACTGTCACTTTTAAACCACCTGAGCAAATGATTTTAACAAAGAAAGCAAAGGTTTTTAGATTGCGTTTCTTCCTCCTCATTATTTAACGTACAAGTTCAGAACTAAACACTAAAGAGAAGCCCCCCTAATAAAAGAGTGAAAATGTCGTGAAAATTCCTACAGCGACCTTGGAGACTAGGCACTCTGACAGTCGGCACTCAGCGCAAATCCCAGCAGGTGACAGTCGTCGTGGCAGGCTCTAAATAGCATTACCAGTTCTCCCAGCTCCCTGCTCTCAGCCCCCAGTCGGGGCAATTAAGAGGCACGCCCGGGACAGGAATTGAGGGAAAAGCGGGGAGAACTCTCTCCTGCCTGAGCATGTGAAAATTATGAAAATGTCTGCCACGACTTCGACTTTGACAGTTCCGCCTCCGCCTCTGGCCTCCTGAGCGCGAATCCTTTTGTTGTCTCTACCAGGACGAGGAATTGCCGGCAAGCACGCACAGGTGTCTGCTGCCAGGTGGATGCCTGGGAGCTTCCAGCTGGGGTGGTGGGGACAGCTCTAAGCCAGGGCTCCACCCTTGGCTTTGCATATATGAAAACTAATTTCGTGTATTACGTTCGTGTGTTGATGTGTTTTCCCCCCGGTTCTTCCGGACTTTCACCGGATAAGGAAGTGCTTGCCGCCCCGAATGAAGCCGCAATGACCTCATGTGACCAATGGTTAATGGAGGGAATGCAACAGAAGCAATTAACCTAAAAGGCCCATAAAGGACAGCCCAGCTTTTTGAGGTCTCCGCTGGTCGATTTCTTTAGGGGGTAACATAATACGGACGGTCTAAGGCAAGTCCTTTCCGTAAATCTGATTAGCTTGCTCGCTCACTTACCCGCACTTTGATTGGAGGCCATTCCCTGGGTCACCGGAGTTCCTGTCTTTTTTCGTTGTTTGCAGGGCGCTTGCGATCCATTAAGTAGTTTCGTTTTATTGTAATTAATTCCGAAAGTTAATTGATCCACTAAATCGGCGGTTTAATATTGATTTTGGTTAGGTTGTAAATGTGTTGTGTATGCCTTTTAACTTTAGTTGGGTTTCACATACTGCAGCTTTAGTTTTTGGCAGACTAGCCGTTTGGTTATCTTTTTGCCATTCCCTTCACTATTAACAGCTTTTGTTCCGGAGTTCAAAAAGCTGAAAATTTAGATTCCTTTTTCTGCAACTTCTTGTGCTATTATCCCCGCCACTCGACTCCTTTTTATAATTACTCCTGGTGGCACCACAGAAAGCGTTTCCCGTTTCCATTCCCGCTCCACTCAGCGGTCGCATTTCTAAGCTTTTTCAAATACCCGACTCGACTGTGGCAGAAATTAATTACACCCAGGACATAAGGACACTTGGCCCAGGACAGGGAGTTCGCTGAGGGTTTAATGAAGCGGCCTTAAGTGGCGGTTGGTCTGACACACAAAAAAAGGGCGGCCAGGCCAACAAATTTCCATATTTGCCGTTTGCCGGCTGCCGTCGCCGGCGTCGAGTGAGATAAATGGATGGAGGACAAGTCCTGGGGCAGCTCTGTTACTGGCTTTGCCTTGGCTTCGCTCCACCTGAAGTGGCCCTCTTTTGTCCAGTTTATTAAAAAGAGTTAAGAGTCGTTGTCGGGGGTTTGCGCTCCTCTTGGTTGCTGTTACGGCCTCTGTTTGGACTGCCAATATTTCAGTTGGCCTTATGACAGCTACAAGTGCGCCCCTTGATAAGCATTCCGATCGGAGGCCGCTGTCCAGAGTCCCGTGTCCATGCTGCGGATAAAAGCGACGACAACTGGACGATGTGCGATGAACGAGGGATGTGTGAGGTTCCCTTCGTCCCCAGACAAAGGCATGGGCACAGGTTGATTCTTCGCGTGGGACGCCACCATTCTCCGCTCCACATGGTCGCGTGCTCCATTGTTTTGATATGTGTTTCCCTGGAATTCCCCCATTCCGATTCCGATTCCGCATGAATATGTCAATGTAATGATCTCCTCCGCCGTCTGGTTCTGTCTTTAGAATTACATAAATATTAACTTGTACTTTTTATAAACATGTTTTGGCGCATCAGAAAAAGAAACTGAAGCTTGCAGTTGCCTTCTGGGTGGGGGACCTTTGCAATCTCGAGGAGAATGTTGCATTCCAGGCGAATCGAAGGCTTCGATTGGTATGATTTATACACTTGCGACGACTTGCACTGGATTTCAGGGGAATAGAACGAGAGCCGTGTTCAGATGGCTATTGGCTGAAACAAGAAATGATCGCTTGGTTAGTGAAGAAATAGGTGAATAAATATCGATGTTATTAGAATTTATTAAAAAAAAAAAACTTACATAAAATATGTAGCAAATGAGAGAAGCTAAAAATGTCCGATTTAAATTTCTAGCTTTGTTATTTCGGTCCATTGTCCAATTGCTTTAAATTATTAAAGAAATCATGATTTTCCTATCTATGATGAGCTATTTTAACAATTCCTTACCGTATTTTTTTTAGCCACTTTTCTTCTTGCTCGCGAAACTCCTGCAAGTCACTGGCCATAAATATGCGTAGACATTTTCCTCCAGCTGGCATAAAATTAGCAAAATCCAACATTAATCAGCGTCAATTGGAGGAGCAGCGAGGAGCAGCTCCTGTCCACCGGATCACCCAAAAAGGACGCAGTTGCGTTCCTGTCACAATTTTTGCATTTGTTTTCCCCGCTCTTTTTTCTGTTTTTTTTTCACATCATTTTTTGCGCCGCCCACGCTCTGCTTCCTCCTGCTTCCTCCTTCGCTCGTTCCGCGCTCACACACACAAATACACATGGTATGTAGTATAAGTGTAACGATGTGACAAGACTGACGAATGACTTGACGGTGGAAATGTGCTCAAACAAACATAAATTCCGTGTCCGCCGGGATTGGGATTTGTTGACTGCACCACTGCCATGGCCTGAACATGTCCCGATATTTTCCCAATGTCCTGGCCAAAAACACGCAACGCAAAGCCTCGACGCCGAATAAGAAAACCTCGCAGGTCGCTCACACACACACAAACGAATGAGGGATTGTCGCAGGTGCGCGTGCCGAGCGAAATTGTAGTTTTTTGCTCCCGGATTGTGTCATAACTCACGGAAATGATAAGGATGGATGGCCGTGCCTTATCCTTCAGCACGCGAATCGGTTAAAACACATTACTTTCGTTGTCAATCCAATTTATAGCGATTTTAACACCGAACTTGCAACACGCGATTCGCAAGATCTTTCAACAACATGGCGGCGATCAATCGATAAATGCGACCACCCGCATTAGTTCTGCATCACCCTAAATCAAGTTGGTAGCCCCATTTAAAATTTAAACATTACTCATCAGCAATTTATTCCTTCTTTATTTTTGTTTATTTACAAGTTAAAAATAAATTGTGTAAATACGAAAAATGTAAATTTATGCTTTGCTTCTACTGTTGCCTAATTGATCCCCTGAAGCTGGCAGTGCTCGTTTACGCTCGGCTATATCGAATTGAAACCAATCTATAAAATTTATCGATTGCATTCAAATAATATTTTTCAATTATCGAGGTAGTTTTCACAATTTGATTGTAAGGCCTGTGAATTTAGAAAAAATACGTCGTATTGCCAATATCGTTTTCCATATAGCGTATATTATTTATTTGTATTTATATATTCTCGTGGAGTTTCCATCCTTATCTTCTATATAAAGTCTTCTGATTCTGCAGTTATATAAATATATATATATGTATATATTTATAAATGTCGAATTCCTTGAGCATTATGTTACACACCTAATCAGTTCGATTTGTTGTAAATATTCTCTTACAATTCAATATTGTTTGCACTTAATTAGTAATCAAAACCAAAAAATTAACGTCGAAAATACACGTAAGCATAGTTCTACAGAGGCTTCGCGGTCATATCTGATTCTACAGATACTGCATGATAATAACAAAACAATAAACTGGTAACGGGAAAACTTAATCGACGTCCGAAAACAATAAAAACTTCAACGGAACGCAATGAACAAAAATTTGAGCAAAATGAGATAATGGATATTCTTGTTGTTCTCATAATCGAAATCCCCCTGGGATTCTCCTATACCTGAAAGTCATTGAAATACGTTTCAGTAACGCGTATTTTCTCCACTCGAACGTTAAACATGGCGAATCCATTCATTATATTAAAGGCGATGGCAAAGACGACCAGTGCCGAGTAAGTTCCCAGGGCGATCCACCAGAGGAGCTGCTCGTGCAGCTTCTGCTCAAAGCTCTTGAGAACCAGCAGACCGATGGTTAATCCGGCAATGGCTCCTGCCAAATGGGCCACAAACGATACGGCAACCACTGTTTCAGTCTGATCTATGGACTGAAATTCGCTGGATGATCCTAGCTGTAGCTCCTCCCCAGCATATCGGGCATAGATGGCAAAGCCAAAATCAAAGGAAACTGCAAGAATACAGTGAGTTAAACCTAAAATCAAAGTTATTTAAATCAAAATTCTCACCGAAAACAAGAATGTGAAGCAATCGAATAACTCCATAGCGCATCTGGTGATAGTTGAGAAGAACGTTTGCCAGATGGGCGGCTAGCAAAGCGTAGACTCCACCACTTGCGCCCACGAGGAACACCTCCGGATCAAAGATGCTGGTGCCCAAGCTTCCCGCCAGCACTCCCGAGAAGTAGATGCAGGCAATCCTCGTGGAACCGTGTACCATCTCCAGGGGCAGACCGAAGACGAGCTGCACGGCCACATTGAATCCAAGATGCAGCCATCCCGCATGGAGTACCATGTAGAAGAGAAAGCGCCAGATCTCGTGCCGCTTGTCCGGACGGTAGATGAACATGGAGTCCGAGGGAATGGGTCCCCGCGCCGCTGCTTCACCCGTGACCAACGCATGATACACAAAGAAACCCAGCTGCGTGAAAAAGGCGGTAATAATTAATAATGAAAATATGGGCTAAGGGAAAATCTTAAAACTTTACCTCTACTACAGTGACCAGGATAATGAAGAATGGCGGCGGACAGCAGGTGTAGCGATCGGCATAATATTTGCGATCCCGCTCCTCTGGCAGGATCTCCATGGCAACGGCGTGCACCATTTTCCGGAAGAGTGGCGGCTCGTTAAGCACAAGCTGGAAATCGTTCTCTGAACAAACCTCGCGATCTCGATGGTGTACGGCGCATTTAAAGCTTCGAGTTCGCTTGCCACTCATCTGGAAAAGAAGAGGGGAAATGATTGCCTTATTTAAATATCATAAAAGGAGTCGGAAAAACTAGAGATCCCAGTAGGCCCGTGTACGTAATTACCGATCATGTCAATAGTAAACCCTAGGAATCCTCATTCCTGAGTTGACCTTATCTGAATACGTAACTCAAACTGCTCTCAATTTTCGAAAATATTTTTTAAAAAACGTATAAAATTGTTGAACTTTATTTTTCCAAATTTACTCCGAGAAAATGTCAAAGGACTTTCACAAGGCGATGGAGGATGTGGTGGCCCGCAACTCTGACAACACCAACCGGATTATGGAGCAGGCCCAGGGATACGTAGTGTCAGAGAATGCGACGGACAGCCTGCTCCATACTTCTTTTGATCTGACCACCGCCCAGGGTATTATTAAACACCTGAACTCCAGTCTTTTGAGGCTGGCCCAAAGTTGCGTTCGTGACCTGGATCCCGCAGATCAACTGTGCTTTATGCGCATCAAGACCCGAAAACATGAGTTCCTCGTTAGTCCGGATCAGGCATTTACCATAACCGTTCAGTTTTGACCCCGAGTCCGGTGGCGGGTTAATATTATAGGAGCGTTGCTGTTGTGGTTGCAAGGAAGGAGGTGGAGATGCGTGAAAAATCACACACACACACATACACACACGAAACATGCTCCCTTTTGCTCGAGGCCCGAATTTGTTGCTGCTGCTGCTGGGGTTGGGATCGGGAAAATCGGCGGGCACAAATCTCAAAAAGGCCAAAACTAAACGAGCCATAAAATTATGAACAGAATCTTTATGCGTGTGACTGGCGAAACTAAATTATGTTTATTACGTAATTAAGATGTTAGCAGAGATCTCAGCACAACAACAACACTAATAAAGCAGACTAAAATCGCAAAAAGCGGAAAATATGTATTGTGTTTAATTAAGAGCTGGGAAGGGAGAGCGGACGGAGGCGGCATCCAAATGAAGCCTACACGCAATTAAAATTCACGATTACGATTGCGAAAGAAAACGACCACAAATTAAGCTTGACACGACCCCAGGAGGGCACAAAATAGTTACTTCCGCCAGACCGGGGTAATCAGCGTTAGTCGGTCGTTTTAATGCCGGCAATTATCAAATTTTATTTAATTGATAACATTTTCCTGGTACTCCGCTAGCATTTAGTTCTATCCCGCTCCCACGCCCTGGCACTCCGCTCATCGATCTCTTGAATAACTGTAAACTCTCAATCTCACTGGAATATGCAATTTTAAGGCCGCAATTTATTCAATTAACGACTTACGCGGTGAAATTACTCTATTTTAAGAGTTCTTTATAAATTTTCCATTATCGTTTTAAATTAATCACAATTAACACTGAACATTGAGAACAACGATTGAGTTTAGCTTCCCGCCAGCGCGTGCCGAAGTTTCTTTTCGCGCTCTACGCTTTCCACTCTGCTTCCACTTTTGGAGCTTTTGCTGCGATGAAAATGTAGTGTTGCACAACGCCGATTGGTCCTCAGTTCCGAATTGTCTCCGTCGCGATCACAACAAATATTCCTATTTACTTCCGATTTGGGCCAATTTCTGGGTATTAAATTGTTACAACTTTTAACAAAGAGTTCTTTCGTTCTATGTTGTCAACAATGAAAACACGAACACCCACACGCATTGTGGCCGGGTGACAAATCGGCTTTTCGGCAAGATCAAGCGATCACAACAAAATGCCAAATAATTTCTTATCGTTTGTTGTTTGCCAGTGAACGATGCTGCCCAGCGAAGGCAGCCGCTGCGGCTGATAATGTCATTATCCTGGTCGGAGGGCAAAGGGAATCCTGCTCAGGCACCACAGGACGCCAGCAGGTAGGCGACGGACGGACGACTCCTCCTGACATTAAACAGTGTTAAAACAACAGAGGCCAAGTTGGTAGTAAGTCTAATAAAATTGTTATATATAAAATTAGTATTGGATATTTTAAAAATGATTCCTTTTTATATTTACAAAAATTTAGGGGGTTTTTTTAAACCATGCTCCTCCCCGGAAATGACGCTATTATTCTGACCTCAGTTGTCGCCGCTTCATTCACTTCATTCACCTTTTCTACAGGCGGACAAATTGTCGCAAAACATTTAACGCTCGGACTGGGTCAGCGGACAGGGACAGGCGGGAGCGGCGAGGGAAAGCGAAGGGACCGCAGGACGACTTTGTTGGCGGCACTCTCCAAGAGCAGCATACAAAAAATTCCTTTGAATTGCGGCCGTTGCAGCAGAAGTACACACACACATATATGTGTTTCCATGACTGCCCATGGCTATGCGCAAAAAAGGACATCTCCTTCGGCGGTGTGGCTCCGGTGGCGGGATAACGGGGCCGGAAAAACTGACCAGTCGCCACCCAGTTCGGCGGCGGCACAGCTCGGCTCGGAGGTGTGGCATCATTGTGTGCGCCCTTCTCTATTATGCATTGCGTACAGCCTCTGCCCGGCGTGTTGACATTTTTATTCCAAACAGTTGAGCAATATTTATAGACTGCCTGCCAAACGAGGAGGCGGAGGAGAAGGAGGGAGTGCTTGCCCATGGTGCATGCCAAATGGCTTTATTTCGTGGCTGAGCGGAGTGCAAAACATCCTAGTGGTTCGCAGCTTATTAAATGTGCTATTTGATTAACATTGTTCTATGCTGGAAGGACAAGGCGATCCTCGGACAATGGACAGGACAAGACATCAGGGAAATTAGGAAAGGAAGGAACCATTTTATTTCTTTGAACAAGTAATTTTGATTACCGAAATTAGTTATAGGCCTGCCTTTCCCATATCAAATAAGGTTTGCCAACGGCCAACAACAATTGCCACTCTAACATTACTCAATTAACCGCAAATGTACAATTTACCTTTGTCGCCACTGAATTGCTTTTGTTTTTCTTTGGCAGCTTATTAAATGTCATATTTTGCAGGCCCAGCGGCAAGGAGGCGAAGGCGATGGCAAAGTCTGGATTTGTTAATGTTTGCTTGTGGAGAAACACCTTGGAGCCTGCCCAGCCAAGGCCCAGGCCAGGCCCAGGACCCTCTAATTGAATGACAATATTATGTCAAGGCCTAATTCAATTTGCATTGCTTGGGAAGAGCTGCAGGTGGTGCTGGTGCTGCCAGAGACGGTACATTGGTTGAATCTTAAACAAACACGGCAATTACAGCAAAACGGATGCACTTGTCTGGCCCAAAATGACTTGGCCTCTGTGTAATTAGCTCCGGGGATGAAAGAAAGGATGCGGGATGGTGGCGGCAAGGTTTTTGTTTTTCTGTTTGGCCTTTGTCGGCCTCCTCTTCGGGGGTCCCCGGATAATTATCACATTTTTACTCATTAAATTCGCATTTGCCTTTTCCCTTTTTGCAGGACCTGCGTCGATCCTGTTGCCTAATTACGGGGTAATCAGGCTTTCAGCCGCCTCAGCTACCGTTGACCCAGGCGGATGATGATTGATTAGGGCCACCAAAAGGATATACAGCAAAGGTGGAGTGCATTTAGTAAATCTAGGAGTCCTTTTGCTCACACCTATCCCATCTGCATTCCAGGTGACACAGCTGCCCCCGGAGAAGGTGGTGCGCGTGCCAAAACAAAAGATGGCGGGGCGAGGAGAGGAAAGTGCAAATAGCAGCTGAAATGGATATGGAAAGCAGGCAGAACAACGACGACGCGCTCAAAGGGAAAAAGCAAATCGAAAACTGATTTGGAGCGGAAGTTCGTTTGCACCTTTCTGCAGTTTCCTGTATTTGGCGTCGCCGTCGCTGTCAGAACAATAAACACACATAAGGCGCGGACCGGCCCAGCCACAATCGCAATCAGAATTGCTGCCGAGTGAGTGTTCTATAAAGTACCTTGACTTGTCTTGGCCTTTGACGCCGTCTCTTGTACCAAGGGAATTCAGTCAGCTTCAGTCAGTCGGAGTCACAGTCACCGCCGCCGTTGGCTTTTGTATTTGAGCTGCGAATCAAAAGCTATATGGGATTTTATATATGGGCACAGATTAGGGATATGCGTATGCACCGGGGGAAATAATTGCGAGTACATGTTCGAAACATAGTTCGCAAAGTCGTTAATATTCTCAAGACTTCAGTTTTAAATTGTCTAATCTCTTTCGATGGACTTCTAGCGTGAGTTTTTTGTTAAAAAGATTACTTTATAACAGCTATTTAAGAATGTTCTTAGTTCTTTCCTAGTTCTTTCCGTGTATGCAAAAGCAACGAGGACCAAGGATACGCTGGCAGCTGCTACTTCGGTCTGCACGCTGCTATTTGATTTGCGATTCAAGGCAAGGCGGAAATGGAATGACACGCGAGGCATTCACTCGGCAGCGAGACTCACTTTGTTTGAGGATTTGGCGAAAATTGTACCTACATTTTGCCTCTCGACAAAATACAAAAAAAAAGAAGAAAAAACAAGGCATTGAGGAGCCAAGCAGGCAAGGACCCGCGGACCCGCCGCCAAAAGCAACTTCCACTTGAGCCGCACGCATTGTTTGCTCTTCTCGAGCAGCCGAAGAAGGGGCGTGCTGGATGGAAATCGGATATAGGATCGCTTGGGTACAATCAAATAGCGCAGCGCAGCGAGTTTTCCAACCCACTGAGCAGCCGCAATCCGGAATCAGCTGCCGGCGAGAGCTATGAGCCTAGAACGATGGATTGAGGAGGTGCCAACCCGAGCCACGCGTGTCCCTCTGTACGCAATGATCAAAATTGGACACTGGGCCGTCTCATTAACGCACCGAGGGTCGCAGGTTAATGATGCGCGCCCCCGTGCCTGCGCTTCCGCCTCCGCTCGCAATTATGCGGAGCACTTGGGCTTGAAGAGCTGCTGCTACCACGGAGGAGGAGTTCGAACAGGAGCAATGCAGGCAAAGTAGCAGCAAAAGCAGTTGACAGTTGTGAAGATTCATTGACCCCGGGGCAGGGGCTTGTGCTCGAGCTCGGGTTTTATGGTGTCGTCGTAAATGTCAGGTGTGTGCAGTGTGAGCACCCCATTTAAATTTATTCAACGTAATTAGTTCCCTCTGTGCAGAACGTGGTGAACAGTAGACACAGTGCCCACGGATCTAATTCGGATGCCAAACTACAAGTGTTAAGGGGAAGTAAGTGCTTTGCCCCCGGATTATGCTGCACTTCTTCCGCCAGCCACAAACCCAAAATTCGATTTCCTCGTTTTCAGATAAATTGTGTGGCGCGGATTATGTGACATACATATACATATATATGCATATACGATATATAAATGGGAGCACACACAACACCTGCAGGTGGAAAAACATGCAAAAATGATCATTGCGAGATATGTGAACGGGACATGACGCCGCAGGATGCCAAACAGAGGATGCGCTGCACAGACTCCTCTTCATGCCGCAGTCCTCCATTCCCGCCCCGTTTATCGAGGAATTCCGTGACAATGGCAAAAATATTGCAACGCAACCAAAAGGGAACGGGACTTGGTCGTGGTCCTGGTCCATTTCGTGTGCACATCGTTATCCTTGCCCCCGATGCACAACAATCAAAATAAACGGCTGCCAAATTGACCATTGACCAAACATCGTCAGCAAGCAAAACGAAAAGGTGGAGCAGGAGGATGTGGTGAGGCGGAGGAAGAGCCAGGACACAGCAGCACCATTAGCGGGAGTGAGGTAAAGTGTAGCACAGCCACATCATCTTCGGCACTGTCACGTCCAATTCGAGGCACAGCTCTCGAGTCGAGGCGAGCCATCAGGGGCGAAATAAACATGAAATGCTCTTGTTTTTTGCATTTGAACGAATGAAAATGCTACAAAAAAATTAATAAGAATACCCTCCTGAACATTTCGATCGAGGAATGAGTTCAAGGTGTTCTACAAATGTGAGCTAACCATTGGCCCAAGCAATTTATACATTTATATTGTTATAGTATAATACGTCACAATTGTTACCCTTTGAGGCCAGCTGGCTGCCGTCAAGAGTTACCAACTGGTCTCCTCATAATTAACCAGAACTGTTTGCTTCGTCCCCACTCGAATTACGCGATATTATTGCAAAATAATGAAATCGCCAAGAGATTCCAATTCAATCTACGCGCCGCGTAGGCCATTTATGGATTGGCATTGATTTAATACAGCGTCGCCGCAATCGCCTCCAGGTTTTGTTGGGCCTGACTGCCTGCCAGGCGTCCCTCGAGTCCGAGGCGCAAGGCATTTTGCACCTACTTCAGGGCCCAAACCGAAGTCGCCGCTCCAAAGTCCGAGTCTGATCTGATTCCCGCCGCCTATCGGAGCTGAAGATCAGCGGCGGCAGACGCCACCGGGAGACATGAGGAGAGCATTACTACAGTATAGAAAAACCTTTGTGCGTTGTGGAAAGCATCAAGTAAATACATACATGATTTATTATAATTTCAATAGGCTCGAATGCAAGGATATTCCTTGGTGAGGAAGCTAAGCTTATTACATATATCAGAACTCCAGTACACATTTTAAAGAAAAGTGTGATTTAAAGAAATATTCCCTCCATTTTTTTGTGTGCATGAATTTGGTAAGAATCCCGATGGCTTTTAATGCGACTTTTTTTAAAGCATCGCTCCACTGTTTATTCAATAAACTCGATCTTAGATGCAGTAGCAGAAGGAGGAGCAGGAGGCATAGCCATAGCCAGAGCAGCAGCTGGCCCATTCAAGACAAGCCGCTGGAATTTCTTGGTGCGTGCTCGGCACAGGCACAGGCACAGGTTCAGCTGGTTGCCTTGGTTCCTGGTCTCGCAACCTGGAGCTTCGGCGTCTGCCAGCTGCGTCTCCTGATTATGATAATGGCAGCCGGACTGGATACCACCACACCAGCTCTCGGTTGTGGCCAGTTGTGCGCAATTGCTTTCGAATGATCGAATGCCTGGCAGCTCCGTTGACTTTCTGATTAATGCAAGAATGCTCCTTGGCGGCGTTCCACCTTTTTGCGCCGATCCCACCACCACCACCACCACCACCACCGATTGCAATTAAAAGTGGCTACCCTCGATGGCAGGGTAACTGAAGCTGGAATGTGAGGACTCTGCAGCCGAAAGGGGTCATTACTTTTAAATAAAAAGCCTCTAATCGAGACAAACTATGAAGGTAAAAGAACAGCAAAGAAACGGATTAGAATGATGCCATCTAAAAGATATTTATTTCTTGTAGAGTGGAGCAGTAGAGTATTCCCAGTTCGTTCCTGGTCGGAGACCCGCACCGATTGATTCTTGACCGGCTGCCGTCGCCTGCTGTGCCCGAACCCGAACCTGAATCTGAGCCTGGCCAGATCGCCGACGGAGGAAGAGACAAACGACAGTCGCCAGCGAGCCTCGTGCCTGCAGTTGTCATAACGTTCAACACATAGCGCCTTTCCGCCCCTGCCCCTCGGTGGCGTCGTCGTCTTGGCCAGGTCCTCACCGGGCTCTGTGCGCTGCCATAAAAGGATTTGTCACGTGCGAGCTTTTGCTGGCAAGAGGCAACAATCATTGGCAGCTGGCAGAGGATCCGAGAAGCCGGGCAGCGGGATCTCCATGCCGGCGGCTCTGCATTATGCATGGCACATGGCCAGCTCCGACATCGTTCGCAGCATTCCGCAGCAGCAGCAGCGACAACAGCAGCAGCCGATCCCTTCGTGGTCCTGGCCCAACCAGCAGATCATTGAAATTTATAATTAAGTGGAAATATGTTGTCTACGATGGCAACAAGGATCCCAGATTGCTGCCGGAGATATGAATTCCGCGCGAAAGTGGACTGAGACACAAATGCCTAACAAGGACCTAATAATGTCCCGGGGAATGGGAATGTCATTGGTAAATCCATTGGGCAAAGAATGGGCTCGGCCTCATACGCAATTACCGTTGAGCACAAATACACCCACACACCAGAGACAGGGCAAACAGAGGCGCAGAAGGACCTGGCTAATTCATGACTTTAAGGACACTTTGGCAAACAATCGAACGACCGACAAAAGCGAAGGCGTAGGAGTATTCACTATCGAATTGATTATGCATGAGTGTCGGCTTGTCTTGTGCGGTTCTGTGCCTGTGTGTGCGTGCCAATCAACTGGGGAGAATCAATCAAAATGCAATAGGATTGCCAATCAAAGGCAAAGCCGAGAAAAAAGGGCTTTATTTTCCTCCGAAGAAGTCATTTCTGTCCAGCAGCAGGAGCCGGAGCAGGAGCAGCTGCAGCGAAGCTTAAACTCAAGGTGGCCAGGGATCCACCCAGGACACTCTTTTCGGACCACATCAGGGCAAATAGCCAAAGCTCCAGGTAACCAGGACAAACAATCAAATGTGCGGCAAAGCGAAGCGTTACGGAATGGCCCGAAGGAGCCGTAGTTGTACTGCACAGAGAGAAACCAGTGCCTAATAGGGATTAATCTTTAAAGAATTCGAGTTACAATGCTTACTCTTTGGTTAATAAAGAGATACGGATCTCTAAGACGTCTAATATGGTATGGTAAAATCCTAATTTACGTATTCTGATTAATAACTATATTTTATGGTTTTCTTAGACACAATATATAAAAATAACAATATAACAATATTCCCATCTAAAAATTTAACTGATTTCTAAAATAACTTCGATTTTTTCTCTGTGCAGAGCTGTAAGCGTAGCATTTATTTGCCGAGCGCACTTTTTGCATTTGCCAAACAAGGGAGACGAACGGGCAGGACGAACGAGAAGCCTTGTCCTGCGAGTGTTTGAACACGAGCCTACCTACACACACTCTGGCCATGGTGGCCATGGTCGTGGCCGGGGACCGAGTACTTTGCACCTGTGTTTGCACTTAAATCGAGTTTGCTGTTGATGAGCAGCAGCCCGAGACAAACCTACTTACATACACTCGGGCTGTATGGCTACCCGGTTAACTTGGGCAGTTGGCCATTGTAATTGCGGCGCCCCCACACCACTCACCACATTCACAAAGTCCTGGAACGTCACGTAGCCCGGTCCTGTGGGTAGTTGGGCCTTCTTGGCCCGCTCCAGCAGCAGCTCTCGCTTGTTCATAGGCACTTGGGACAGGAACTCGGGCGATCTTAATGCCAAAATGAATTCCTCGAAGGATATTTCCCCGAATCCCTCCGGATCGAACTGAAATTGGAGGGGACTGCTTATAGCTTCTGCAGGCGATCTATGGATAAGCAGGGTACTCACCATATCAAAGAGTAGTTTCCATTTCTTGAGGTGAGAGAGAAGGAGAAAGAGGTAAAAATGTAGTAAGGAATATGAGCATAATAAATTTCAACAACAAGATGATCTTTCTAGGGCCAACAATGAGATTTCCCCCTAATTTGTACTCACATCTCTCAGTAACTCCCTGCGGAGCTCAGTTTCATCAAAATCCGAGTTGAGGGAAGTGTGTTCCGTGTCATAGCCGGCATCATTGGTGCATTGCTAGAAGGCCAATCCAAGTTAAAATGTATTTTAATCAATACGCCATCTAAGTTACTCACATATCGCATCTGCGTGTGGGAGATGGAGCCAATGGAGGCCAAAGATCCGGCTATGGTGGATATGTGTTCGATGTCGGCCAGGGTCTCCTGCTGGCTACTACCGCCGGCGTTCTGCTGGCTCGTTGGGAACTCTAGTGCCCGCGAGCTTCCACGCTCGGAGCCGGGCCACATCCTGTTGATTCCGGCTATGCTCCAGGTTTGTTTTGTGGGTTTCAAGCTACTCTGGCAGTGATGGCGATGTGGAGCTGAAACAAATGGGATTTCATTTGAATACTTGTCTTAATTTAAAATATTTCTCTATTTAAATTTCAATAATTTTTGCTTGCACAATACACCAATTGGAGCCACTGTGCAGGGCTTTTCGGAGAACGAGAGAGCTTTTGCCAAAGCTCTTGTGGGTTCTTTTGAGGTAAACATTGGGAGAAGTTCCCGTTGCTATCGGCTTGGTCGAGTACGTTGAGGTGCCAACGTTGACTTTCCAATTTCGTTGTCAGCGGTTCAATTCCCGCGCGAGGCGACCGACTTTTATTTACATTTCTATCACTATTTGTGGCCTGTGGAAATTAGTTGTTGCAATTTGTCGTGTTTGAGATTGCTGCACTGCTCCGCGGGCCCAGAAAATATTCCGGATAATCATAGGCTAAAGCCGGTAATCAATACCTTAGTCTATTTCATGCCCGGCATACAGATTTCCCTCCTTTTTGCCCATGTTTTTCCTGCCCTTTGTTTTGATTGCCAAGGCAACGACACTGCCCGTCCCTCCTTCCTACCTTCCTCCCTTTGCAAGTTGATAAGGTTATTGATCCAGGCTAGTTTCCTTGTTGACGTTATTCCGGCCTCTATTCGGAGAGGGGTGAGGGAGGGGTAGAGAAACTGCGCAGAATCCGGAGTCTGGCAAACAATTGTTTTGCATTTTGTTTACGCCTCGTCAATTACCGGAAATATTTGTTTTCGATTTTGTTGAATTAAACTTGGCAATTGGCATTTATTGAATGAATGCAATTTGCTTTCTTTTCTTCAAGCCAAAGAAAAATATATTACTTTGCTTTGGGGTTGCCTTTTCTTTCTTTGTTTATTTGGCTGACCTTAGTTTTGCTGTAACTTTAATGCCTCTTCTGGACTCCTCGTATATTTAAGACGTTTACCTTTATGTTTTCACCCACGAATAATATATATTTTCTTATATATTTCACATTTGCGGCCTCACAACACAATAAACAAGCGAAGTTTTCACCGGCAAAGTGACAACTGACGAGAAAAGAGAGCGAAACCAAGAGAGTTTGAGTGAAAGCCAGCAAGGGTTGCCAGGCTCCGCTCTGGGGGGAAAGGGAAATGGATGTAGAGTACCATCGCACATGCGCCGTCACTGGAAGGCATTTCCAACCCGTTGGCATTTGCTTTTTCTCGTTCACCCCCGCGCAACCTCTCGAACTTCGACTACCGCAATTTCGAACGGTTACATAGATGCAGCTTTATTGAAATTTACACATACCACATACATATGAAGACGAAGGAAGAAGAGAATGCTCTCTCCGCGCCCTACTCAACACTCTGCTACAGGGTTGCCGATTGCACTGTGGTGATATTTTTAGATTCAAGAGTTAGTTGAAAAAAATTTAATATAAACAAAAATTAAGGATTTTTCAAAAGTTTTAGATTTAAAAAAATAATTGCGATCTCATAAAAAGATTTTAATTACGCATAAGTGCAGATGAAACAAAAAGGTTTAAGATTCAAAATCGTTATTCAAACTGAAGCAAAAAAAAAAAATTAATAATAAAAACTAACTTTAACAGTAATAACCACAGAATCAAGCAACAGAGAGGAGAGGTCATAGAAAGTTACCGCGGGTGATGTTGTTGGTTAAACTTAAGGTTAGGTGGTAAGGATTATTGTGTAAGACACAGGCGTGATGTCGCTTATGAATCAAATTAAATATACATACGTAATGTAAGGTAACTAATGGATAACATACAGTGTTATAAATATTATTACTGCCAAGCGGAGAACGCAATTATTTACAGTTGCTTACGGTCTAGTCTAGGGTTCTAGTATTATATTAGTATTATATAGAACGATTCTCCATGGAGCGAAGGTGGATGATGCGAAAATATGTGGCGGTCTTTGAAGAATGAACACAAATCTAGGAACAGATCGAACAATTAAATTCATTTACACTCATCTATATATGTATATATATATCTGTATATCTAGAGAATAAATACTCGATCCGCGGGTCGAATTTAATTCTTAGGGATTCCTCTTTAATCTCCAGCTACCTTGCTAGCCTTCTACTATTTTCGCTGCTTTCTCCTCTCCTTCTGTTTCCGGTTTTTAACAATATTTACACTTCTGGCGATCTTATTAGAGCGCTTGCTTACAACAAGGTAAGGATACATCATATACATGAATAATCTAGCATTTATAAATTAATCGAATATTTTTCCGTTTGCTTGGGGTTTAGCAGAATAATCTCGCTATTCTCGAGTAACTGTTCTCGAAGTGAAAAAAAAGTCGCGAAAAACCTCCCCAACGATATATAACACTGCAATTCGACTTTCAAATCGGGAAACAAAGAAAGCAAACAAAAAAAAACATTACAACAAACTCGAAGACTAAAACTAAGTTATCCTATACATCCAATCGGTGTCCTTAGCCCTCTACCATGCGATCAGTTCCGGCGTCACACTGTTCAATAACCAGACGGGCGATGCGCTTGATCTCGCTGTACGGCGTCTCGTGCTCGATGAGCTCATTCAGGATCTGGATGCCATTTTCCTGCTCCACCAGTTGACAATATTTCTCGGGATAAACCTGAGGGGCAGTGAAAGTATGTAAGGAGGGTGCATGTATTACTTCCAGTGGCAGGAACTCACCTGCGTCAGATTGGCCAGAGCCCAAACGGCCCAGTGCTGGCATTGGGGCGTCTCATAGCATCGCACAAGGCTCAGGATCGGCTCGAAGCTGCGATAGTTAATGTTACGCTCGCTCTTGATGTTCCAGCGCTGGATGGCGGTCACCATACGCTCCAGAACATGCTCCCGACTGGGCGTCTTGATGGTCCAGGCGTCTGCTCCGTCAGAGGCGATGTGCGCCAGCACTCCAGCCGCATTGTAGCTGACCTGGAAGCGCAGGTTAGCATGGTTAGCACTGCCCATCTCCCTCTCCCGCACTCTCGCCAGCAAACTCGCACTAGCATCAGATCCACCCACCTCGATGCCGTCACTCAGGGAGTCCAGCAGGCGGGCGAACACCTCTATGAACTCCTGGGTCATCAGCTTGGGCCGGAGCCACTTCACCTCGGCCACGTTGCCCAGCAGGCCCATCATGTTGCGCAGTAGCTCGTCGCGGTCCGGGAAGGTCTGCGGTGTGGCGAAATAAAGGATTAGGTTTACAAGGATCTACAAAAATTGTCTTTCTGTTTTAAAGGAGCTGGCCACGTTTTTAAGAGGGAATAAAGTGAATTGAAAGGCATTAAAGCAAGATGGAGATACTCATTAAATCCACGACCTGGTGTAAGCATTCGAGAATCGAATTAGAATTAAACTTACTTGTAAACACTTGAGGAAATACTCCATGCCGCGCCCATCAAGGAATCTCTTACAATTAATAGCAGTCTCATCAGTTACATTCCACATGGTGGACCAGGCCACCTCCATCACATCGTCGAAGACAGAGCGCGTTAGGCGATCCTTGATCAGTGTCAGCATGGTCTTTGAGATGAACAAAATAATTTAATAAATATATATTCGCTTTGGTTTCCTAATAGACGCTCAACTCACGCTTACTACTCCCAATTCGCCCAGGAAGAGCTTCTGGCGACCGTCCACCTGGCATGCGAGTGTATTCAGCAGATAGATGGCAATACGCTGAACGAATCCCTCCTGTTCCGTCTTGGAGACGCCGTGCAGCAGGATCTTGATGAGGCGCTCGTACTCAAAGAGCTGGGCAAAAGGTTAAGTTATCTTTGCGGGTCTTATTGTAGATCAAAATCAGACATCTTACCACATCGGCGGGCATGTGGAACTGGGTGAGTGTGAGGTAACCATTCCGTAACATGGTGTCGTCCGTAAGATGCATCTCCATGCCGTTGAGCAGTGTGCGAATGATGTGGTTCCGCAGCAGAGTTCCAAACTTGGAGCGGTCTCTGCCCTTGACAATGTAGAATAGTGTGGCACTAGAAGAGATTTTTAGGGCATATTTATAGATTATAATCGATTTTTTTATACATAGTAGAATAAGGCTAGATTCCAACTTTTAAACTGAAAACCTCAACCGAAACCGCTGTCTATAGGTATTTATTAATATGAAAGAGCGTAGCTCAGCTGAGTTTTCTGTTTAAAAAGGGCTTTCAACACTCACCTGCCAGAGATTTGCATGTGCTTAAACTTAAGGTGCCGATCCATGGCGGACAGCACTACATCCAGCGCTGTGTGTATGTCCTTGCAGTTTTCGAAGCGAAACAGATGGTACAGATCGTTGAGTACCTACGAAAGGGAATCAAAACACTTTTCGTTAGACACGATCCAAATCCAGGCAGGTTTTCGAACTCACCCTTGTCAAAAGCACCGGCCTGTCGTGATAATACCGCGCTGCTGTGAGGATCTGCTGCTCGTTGGCATCTCCGGCCACCTCCAAAGCAGGGATATCGTGTCTTTTGCAGGCCCAATGGGCGGTATGATAGAGTCCGAGGAACTGCAGTGGGCGCTGAGTGCGAGATGCCAAGCCCGGGATGTCGGTGAGAGCAAAGTTCTGCTCCATCTTGGTGCTGCTGGACGACTGTATGGCGGCACTGGCACTCGTCGACTCCTTGGTGGCCACGCCATTGCCCGCCAAATTCGTCCCTGAGATGTCCAAGTGAGTCAGGTGTCTCAGGTTGTCCATCAGCATCTCCAAGGTTTGGTCGGGAAGGTCATAGGTTCCCTGCCCACTGCCGGAACTGGAGATGGATATATCGAGTGTGCACAAGCGCCGCAGGCAGCAGATTGCGTGCAGCTGGTTGGCAATGGGCCACACATTGAACAGGATGAGCGTGTGCAAGTTGGGTAGAGAACCCAACGCCTCCAAACTAAAGTTGGCCAGCACACAGGACGTGAGGTCCAAGTGCCCCAGGTCGTGCAAATGGGCGAACTGCAGTCGATGGTGCATTACCACGCCGTTGAGAACCAAACGCCTCAGGTGCGGGCACGTCAGCTGAAAGTCCACCGGCTCCTTTTCGTTCGGCTCCGCATACTGCAGCAGATGGGAGCTGATTCCGAGCTCCAAGGAGCGCAAGCTGTCGCCGTAGTGAGCTAGCAGGTGGTGAGATCGCACGGTGATCGTGTCGCAGTACCACATGGACAGTGCGAAGAGCTTATGGCGCATCAACGTCTCCAGGCCTGCAAAGATGAAGAATATTTTAGATACATGGCGTTACGCAATCCTGACGTAATGGTACAAAATAAGCTAATAACTACTCAATTCCACTTCTAATGGAAGTCTCAGTAGTCTTTGCCTAAGAGTCCACAGAAATTTTAATCTGTCGGGTTTAGACCTCGTGACTCGTTACAATTCAATACAAATGAAAGGGAAAAACCTCTCACCGATGCTGCTCAGCGTGCTGTTGCGCAGATTGACGATCTTGAGCGATGTGCGCTGCGTGTCCTCAAAGAGACAGATGACGCTGTCGTCCAGCGGTCGGTTGAAACGCTGGTAGTTCTCCAGAAAGCCGTCACAGATCTCGTTGGGCAGGACAATGCCCGAGTTTAGGCAGCGTTGGCCATCGGGACGGATGCCACTGATGATGTCCAGGTTGTTGCATAGCTTCTGGTAGGCAATCTCCTTGAGGGTCAGCGGTTCCTCGTCCAGCGACCCATCCTCCATCAGCCGCACCTTGCAGCTCATCTTGGGGCCACAATTTTTGTGCTCAATGATGCTGTCTGAAAATATGAAGCAAAAGGAAAAGTTAATCATTATGACTTCAAGGGTCCTTTTTTCCAGGGTTGTAAATTATTGTCACGTCGACTTTACCCTAGTTGCTGTTGGTTTTTTGACAAACTCTCTACATTTCTATGTTTTTCGTGCGAATATTACTGTCCATTTTCTTCTTTTTCCAGGTAATATTATGACATCATTCAGTTGGATTTTCTATGCATTTAATTAAAAGCAGTTTTTTTTATAGAAACTGAGACGTTATAATTTAATTAGATGCTAGCAAGTTAGGGAATGTCAATTATTTATTTGTAATATTTTGTAAGCTAAATAAATCGTACAAAAGTCAAAAATAAGTAAAAACAATTAGAAATAAAATATTTGTAAGGTATAGTGGACCTAGTGAGACGCTCTTATTTCATAAAACTGTGAGTTAGGCTTAACCGGAGATTCAAAAGAGTATGAAGCCAGCTTTAAGTAGTAATAGCAGTAGTAGGTTCTTTAATGTGTTAGAAAAATAGTTTGTTCCAAGCCGATTGCAACCTGTAAATCAAAACTTTTACTGTTTACTCCAAAAATTTTTCACAACAAACTTTTAAGGAGTGCAAGTCACTTTAAGAGCGAGACCTCTCAAACGTAAATTTCGGTAGATGACTGGTCAATCTTGGCCAGACTTGTCTACCCACCACATTGGGCACGTGTCTGTGGTTGGGCTTAATCTGATTCATGTTCTTGAAGTCTGATAGCCAAACCTTACATAATGGCGTCCGAGATAGGGACTCCGGATTATACGGACGGAAGGGTCCCAATAGAGAACCAAAACAAAACCGAAGAAGTCGTGTGTATGTACATACGAATACGGAATGCGCTGGCTAATGGTAAGTTATTCAAGTTCCACGGATCACACAAACAAACACAAGACAGAATGCCAACAAACAAACAAGCTTCTGTGTGAGGCTGTTTGTGTGGGTGCGTCGAAGTTATTGAAAAAAAGCACACCAAAAAAACACAATAAAAAGCGAAAAGCGTCACTATGTCTGAGTCTTATCAAAGAGAATAAAAACAATATCGAGAATTCCTGAGCAAATCGAAGCAAACCGAGGCGGATAAGCAAACGCAATTCTGAACAGCTGTGCGACTAGTTTCACCAATCCGATCCTTTCCCGCGATCTCCACGCGTTCTGTACCTTTTATTGCTTAATGTCGCCCCAAACGCAGTAGCAGCCTCCAAAATAAGTCCCTTGCTGCTTTGTGCGTTTGCTTTGCTGTGTGTTTGCTGCCTTTGCTTTGCTTTTGCTCTTGCCACTGCGCTGCTCCTGTCTTTGTGTGTCTTTGCCTGCCAGCATCCGCCTTTCGAGCTGCGGCAAACTGCACTGTGCGCGGCGTGTTGTTCCGTGTTGGCCCCGGCACTGGATACGCGCCCACAAATACAATTTGTCGCGTTTTTTCGTGTGGGAAATCACTTCATTATTATTTTGATTTCTATTTTCTTTGTACGAGTTAGAGCTGCGAAAACGCCGATTGTTTTTCAAGAATCCTATCGACGATAATTATTTTGACATCGATTCTCTCCACGGCTGGTTACACTTATTGCGTTGCCATACCTTTTAAGGAAATCATTGAATTTATTCATTTTTCGCTAGTGCCCCTGGTTTTGCGCGGAAGAAAACCAATCAATTGCACCTGTATATCAGCACGCGAAACAATGCTCCCGTTTTACTAACTAGAAAAAAAAAAAAAAAAGATCTATGTTATACAGTGTTGGCTAACGCAGGGCCGAAAATCTTGCTTCTTGGGCGGGAAACCCAAAAAGGGCTACCTTTTTTTTTATGAAATCATTAACATATTATAAAGAAATCATAATTTTTATATTTAGAAGGGCATCAAATTTTAATGTATGTAAACATGAAAGTACTTTAAATTCGTTTAAACCCCTTATCTATTTCCTGTTACAAAAAAGAAAAACTTATTTCGTATAATTGTGAAATAAATGAGGAATTAAATAAACAACCGAATTTCTTAATCGGAAAACTATATTTTATTGTGTAAGATAAGCGCTGAAATTAATGAAAGGGTAATGTACAGTAAGTTTTCCATTGCTTGGGTGTTTTGCGCGGGGGTTTGCTTTCTTGGTGCATTATTATTTCCGTGTTGTCTAAGGGCATTAAATAATACAAAATTGAAACACTGAAAATATCCGGCTGTACGGACCAGGAATCTCCTTTGACTTTAAATCTAAATCACTGCGTTGCAGAATAATCATCATTCATCATAATCATAATTTTAATCGTAGTCTGGCTGCCAACATTCGTTTCTTGTTTGAGGACTGGCGGTAATAAATAAACGTGTTTCAATTTATCATCGTTTTAGGTGCTAAGTAAAAAAGGACAGGACCAAGGTTGGGACTCCTTTCTCCTCCTCCTTCTGTCTAGCCGGACAGATCGCCCTGATCGAAGATGCCCTGGTCGTACAGCTCCGCCACCACTCTCCGGCCGCCAAAGAACCGGCCGTGGAGCGCCTCCTTGCCGCGCAAAGCCTCCGCGCCGGCTGAGAACTCAACGAATATCTTAACAATGATCTCCGCCTCGTCGTCGTCCTCGTTCTCAGTTTGCTTCTCGTTGAAGATGATCACTCGACTGACGGTGCCGAATTTGCTGCACTCTTCCTGGATCTCCTCCTGCAGGGACTCGTCCACATCCTCGGGACCAACCATGTTCCGCAGTATGATCACCCGCGAGTCCTGTGGCCGCATCAGACGCTGCATCACCAGCTGGCGGGCACTTTGTCCCTTGATCGACATGGTCTCCTGCTGCTGCAGTGTCTGCACGTCGCCCTCGTCCATCAGCTTCTTCTGCAGTTCCTCCTGTTGCTTTTCGTGCGCCTTCTTTATGTTCTCCGAGAGATTGGCCGCCGTTACAGCGGCATTGTTGGCAGCTGCCGAGAGAGCGGCGGCCGCTGCACCATTGCTGACCTCCGCTGCAGCGGCCAAAGTGGCCACTGATGTGGGAAGTATGCCAACGGCTCCAACGCCGCCGCCAGCAACTCCAGTCATGGGCAGCGTGGGCGTGGCCAGCAGAGCGGGAGGGGGCAGAGTGGGTGCCACCGCCTGAAGAGGCTGCAAGCCGGCGGGCACTCCCAGCAAACTAGGTGCCACGGCGGAAGGTGCCTGGAAAATGCCCGGCGGCAGAAGGGCCGCCGCTGGAGCTGCCTGAACAGCCAGAGCGGGATGCAGGGCAGCCGCAGATGTGGCAGCAGAAACTACTGGCATTGCTCCCACCTTGGTGACCACCGCTCCGGCGGCCAAAGCGGGTGTGTTCTGGGATAGGCCCAGGACCGCATTGCTGGCTACTGCATCCAAGGCCTGGATCTTGGCCGTCGCCGCAGCGGCAGCGACCGCGGCGGCTGTGGGCATTGTAGAGTTCGTTGTAGGACAGGCCAAGGCATTTGGCGGTGTAATGGAGCGACCAACTCTGAAAGAATAATTAGAAATTTAGAAAATGGCTCGGGCAGCTTAGTCAGGAAACTCACCTCAGTAGCTGTCCGCCCAAATCAAAGAGATTCATGCTGGCTATGGCCTCGTCCATGGCCTGTTTGTTGGCATACTCGATGAAGCCGTAGCCCTTGTGCGTGTGAAGGGATGTGCCCTGGGCAAGCTTGCAATAAAGAATCGGCCCAAAGGCCTCAAAGACGCTTTTGATATCCTCCTCGGACAAATCCGGATGAATAGACGCCACGTAAATGCGGTTAAAACTCTTGGCCTCCTCCTGCACCTCGTCAATGACTTGCTGGGCCTGTGGCATGTTGCTGGGTCGTCCCACTTTGATATTCCTGCCACCCATCAAGGCTCCATTCATCTGCTCCAGCGCCAACTGAGCGCCCTCTGGTATTTCGTACTCCACGAAGGCAAAGCCTTTGTGCTTCTGCGTGATGGGATCCCACGACATATTGATGGACTTGATGGGCCCAAACGGGGTGAAGGCCACCCGGATAGTGTCCTCTTTGAGCTCAAACGAAATACTGCCCACGTAGACTCTGGAGGAAGGAAGTGTAGCAAGGGACTTATTAGTTGGGTTTACTCTTGTTCAACATTTATCAAGCAGAATAGGGAAATCGGAATCAGATCTTATCAGCTAAAAGCGCACACTGACTGGATCCACTTCGCCTGCCTCCAGTAACACGGAGCTACAGTCGTGAGACCCAATCTTCGCAGACATTTCAAGAGTTTTACATCAGAATCTCCAGTTCTAAACTCCAATAGCCCACAAAATCAGACTCTTACCTGCACATTAGAGCGAGTGCCTGCTGGCGCTGCACCTGGGTGCGCTGGGTGGCCAGCTGCTGCTGCTGGTGGGCAAGGGTCTGCTTCATCAGCACCATCTTAATGCTCTGCTCCATGGCATACTTCTTGGCCTTGCTGACGAGGTCGTGCTGCTCCGACGAAAGCTTGGGCAGGGCGCCGCCGAGGAGGCCCAGCAGGGCGGAGCGTGTGCCCGGCCCGAACTTGACATCGCCCGTCTGCTTGAGGTCGTACAGGGGCTGCGAAAGGTAGGGAATTTTCGAATCCGTGGACTTGCCTAGAATTGGGAAGAGGGATTAGTGCATCTCATACTGGGAAAGGGGCGGAGTAGTTCGCTTGAGTTCATCAGCTCTATGCAATTGCTTTCTGTTTTGGGGTTTTTTTGGGTTTGACTTTTGTTTTAGATTATCTTGGTTCCAAAAACTGTGGGACAAATGTGAGTCCGAGAAAGGGTTTTGAAATCTTAATCGCTTAAAAGACAAAAACTGCCTGCTGCCTGCAAGAAAGATGAAGACAAAAAGAACAAAAATAAGAAAACAAATTTTTTAATCAATATACAGAGTCGAGGCGGGGCGAGCGCTTGCTCGTATGTAGTCTCCATTTTTCTAGCGGATCAGACCGGATCGGATTGGTATCGGAGCGCGCTCGTTTCTATCGATGACTGTCATCGGCTTTTCCCCGATATACATTCGATATACTTTAGCAGCTAGATATTACATTTCTTGGACGAGGAGGGTCAGATAGTTGCTATGATTCTATCGCCTAGGCAGGAGGTCTTTGGTCTTGAGTTTTTGTCAGAGTTTTTGGCATTTTATCTAGAGAGGCTGGAAAATGCAAGAATAAAAAAGAGAAAGCTCCCTTCAAATTAAAACATATACGCTTATCGGATACCCAATTGTGGGAAGACATATTGTGTAGAATGTGATGCAGTGTAGATATAATACGTAAATGGGACAAATAGGACATCCACCGACACATCCGATTGTTGGGCGTGGGCGCTGTTATCGAACTGGGCACACAGCAGGATGGGAAGTCCCCCGCATGGGGATCCAGGCGCAGGATTTCCCTCCGTCCGCGCGTGTGCTCAGCTCTGGCGAGAGTGTGTAAGGTTTTCATAAAAATTAGAAATTATAAGCGACCTTAGGTGCGGTTTTCGTATTCGTATTCAGTTTTCGATTCGATTTCCATGAGTTGGGGGCGTGGTAATTGACTTGAAGAAGGGTCACACACATTTTACATTGCTCAGAGTGATAAAAAAGAGAAAAATAAAAAAAAGAAAACAAGACGCTGAAACGATAATAAGAGCAACAATATTTTTAAGTTGGTTAGGTTCTCCTCCGCCCTACCTATGCAGATAAAGGCTGATTTGTTCTGTTCTGTTCTGATCTGATCTGATATGTTCGCTACTCTCTGGGTTATCCTTTTTTTTTTTTTTTTTTTTTTTTTTTTTGGNTTTTTTTTTTTTTTTTTTTTTTTTTGTTGGGCTTGACACCCGGGATGGGCATCAACCGAAGGAGAAATCAGTGCAATTTCTAGTGCGGATCTTGGGGATCGTTAAGATCGTGCTGCGACTAATGAAGTGAGTTAGTTCGTTCCCCTTGTTGGACTATATGACAGATATTGCGACATCGGACCTTTTGGCTTGGGTAATCGGAACAACTAACTAGCTAAGCTAGGCTAGGCTATGACAAAACACATAAATTCATTGGTACTTAATGTAAATGCGCGCAACCACACAGGACAGGACCGGAATCAGAATCTGGAGCGCGGATCAGTCCCCAACAGCAGCTAGCTGGCGGCACACGAACGACGACGTGATGGCGAGGTGGTTAGAAGCGGATTAATGTCGATGTTCTTGGTTGGTTGGGCTGTTTTGTTGGTAGTAGTAGAGTAGTAGTGGAGTTATCTAATTGGGCATCATCTCTTTCTCGATCTCAATAAACGACCTTGACATCGAGCTCGACCTCGAGTCTTGACAAAACTTAGTCTTAGGCGGAACAAACTTAAAAGGAGAAAAAAAACGTTTACCAGAACTAAAAAAGAGAGATATAGAAGAAAGAGAAAGAGAGAGATAATAGTTATATATGCATTTTGGATTAGTTTATGGCGATTCGTTGACTTTTACGCGTCTCATTTGCATATATTTAGCGTTTGTTTCTTGTTTCTTATCGACTGGGGTATCGCGCCTTTTTCGATTTCGGCGATAGACTGACTCTCAACTCGATAGCGATATCGATTCGTTTCGATTTGTTTGACTCTCACCTCACCTCACACAGTCTGAGTTATAGAGTTCATCGTGCGTTTATGAAGTCTGCAATTACTTAAGCAGAACAAAAAGAAAAACCGATTATTTAGTGGCGTCAGGTGCTGCCCTTGAGATGCAACGGAGTAGAGTAGAGTAGTAGTAGTAGTAGAGTACAAGACAAGTAGGAGAGAAAATATAAGATGTGCTTATGTTTAATGTTCAGAGACAACCAAAAATACAATATAATATTTAGCCGGCTCCTCTCGGCTCCTTTGGGACTTGTTGTTGTTGTTGATTGTTGATTAACCTATTAACCACACACTGGAAATGTTTTCGGGACCGCCTCCTCGGTTATCATTCCGTCATACTTAGTTATTTATAGACGGTCAGATGGGAAACTCACCCGAGTCGGAGCGCGATCTCTTGGTGGCTGGCATGTCGCTGATCTCGCGCTGATCATCCGAACGCGGCGATCTTGATGCTCTGTCGTTGCTGCCCTGTGGAATGAGAAAATATGGTGTTAATTATTATTTGTCACCGAATCTTTTCGAGAAAAATCAATTTGTAGTACAAATGTTTTCAGCTTTGTATGCAACCTTAAATTTTTCACTGTCTCTAGTGCGGGATTAAAAACATACACACAGATTATAAGCCACAACAGATTAGAAACCATCACCATATGGTTACATCCATTCAAAAACCGCCTGCAACCTCGCCAACCCTGTTCACAGAGGCGGAGGGATAGATACACACTCTTCGCTTGGAAGCCTGCAACCGAGAAGTCGGCGCTCCAAGCGGCGGCAAGGTCACAACGGGGTGCTCCCAGGGCCGCTGCCCACTCCCCTCCTCGACATCTCGCGCACTTCCCCTGCAGCTGCCGACGCCGCTGCCGCACACTACAACAACGTCACCTAGAGGCACCGAAAAAATGCGCAAATTTCACATGCCTTGTGAGACACGCTACGAAGAAAATAGCTTGAAAACACCCGCGCCGCTGCAGTAACACTTGCATTTGCTCATACTAACCATAGTCGCTGTTTTCCGGGTATTTTTGTGGCAATTTGTTATCCGCAACGCTGTTTATTTGTTAATTCTTTTGCAAAAAATTCGTCAAGATGGATACGACAGAAAATTAGTGTGGCCAGATCTGCGATACGATAGAATACAACAGACAGAGCGAATAATTAAACACAAAAAATCGGCGCGAACCGATATTTGCCATTCACATTTTATAGAAAAACATTTCTGCCTTCAAAACTCGATTTTTAATTTTTTGCTTAAAAATTGCTAGCACCTTGAAGGGATTTTTGGTCATAACTTGTCTTAAACCCAACCGATTTCAGCCCGGTTTGGTTTTTTCTTCTTGGTTTTTATAGGAGAACATTTCTGCATTCAAAATTCAATTTCTAATTTTTGGCCAATTTTTGACAATTTTGACGATGTAATTTTTTATGGAAAAAATTGTATACATTTTTTTCTTGCACCTTGAAGGTTTTTTGGTCATAACTTGGCTTAAACCCAACCGATTTCAGTCTAGTTTGGTTTTTTCTTCTTGGTTTTTATGGGAGAACATTTCTGCATTCAAAACTCGATTTCTAATTTTTGGCCAATTTTTGACAATTTTGACGATGTAATTTTTTATGGAAAAAAATGGATAAATTTTTGGCTTGCACCTTGAAGGGTTTTTTGGTCATAACTTGGCTTAAACCCAACCGATTTCAGTCTAGTTTGGTTTTTTCTTCTTGGTTTTTAAAGGAGAACATTTCTGCATTCAAAATTCAATTTCTAATTTTTGGCCAATTTTTGACAATTTTGACGATGTAACCAATTTCCTTTTTATGGAAAAAAATGGATAAATTTTTGGCTTGCACCTTGAAGTGTTTTTTGGTCATAACTTGGCTTAAACCCAACCGATTTCAGTCTAGTTTGGTTTTTTCTTCTTGGTTTTTATAGGAGAACATTTCTGCATTCAAGACCCGATTTCTAATTTTTGGCCAATTTTTGACAATTTTGACGATGTAACCCCTTTCCTTTTTATGGAAAAAAAATGGAAAAATTGTTGGCTTGCACCTTGAAGGGTTTTTTGGTCATAACTTGGCTTAAACCCAACCGATTTCAGTCTGGTTTGGTTTTTTCTTCTTGGTTTTTATAGGAGAACATTTCTGCATTCAAGACCCGATTTCTAATTTTTGGCCAATTTTTGACAATTTTGACGATGTAATTTTTTATGGAAAAAAATGGATAAATTTTTGGCTTGCACCTTGAAGTGTTTTTTGGTCATAACTTGGCTTAAACCCAACCGATTTCAGTCTACTTTGGTTTTCTCTTCTTGGTTTTTATAGGAGAACATTTCTGCATTCAAACCCCGATTTCTAATTTTTGGCTAATTTTTGACAATTTTGACGATGTAACCCGTTTCCTTTTTATGGAAAAAAATTGATAAATTTTTGGCTTGCACTTTGAAGGGTTTTTTGGTCATAACTTGGCTTAAACCCAACCGATTTCAGTCTGGTTTGGTTTTTTCTTCTTGGTTTTTATAGGAGAACATTTCTGCATTCAAGACCCGATTTTTAATTTTTGGCCAATTTTGACAATTTTGACGATGTAATTTTTTATGGAAA
>VNJV01011169.1:0-84113 GCA_008042635.1 Drosophila nikananu
TGCAGCTTCAATGTGTTAGCAATAAGTTATCCGAGAAATTATCAATGCTATNAACAATAAAATGTGTAAAGTTTGAACCACGTAATTTAATTTTTAGACTTTATGCCAAAAAAATCGAATTTTGGACCATAGTGCACTGGCTGAGTGTTAATGCAAATGACTCACAGTGCGTCAGCATACTCTAATTATTTTTTAATGATATATTTTATAAACTGTACACGAATTGGCATCACACCAGAGGTGCAATCAAACCCATTTGTGGCTTGTTCCCGGATCCATCCGAATCCGGACCCAAATAAGCACAGAAAGCTCAGTGGCTCCTATACGGCTTCCTCTGACTCTGGGAGCCGCAGTTCCGCGTCCAACAATAGCCACCGCAAATGGCCAAGAGAGGCAGCCGCCGAGCCAACTTATGCAACTCCAGTCGGCCAGGCAATGGCGGGCAATTAATTTAATTGCAAACGGCATGAGAGCTCGCCACGCCCTGAATTTATTTTAATTAGCCCGATATTCGCTTCATTATATTTACATACATCAACTGCAGCTCCGGCGAGTCAGCGGAGCGAAGCGCTGCCCAGAAATAGTTCGGTCTAATAAGTGGCATTTATAATTTTATTGACTGCCAGGCCAACCCAGCGAAAAATAGAAATAAGAGAAAAATAAACCGAGACAACGGCGACAGCTCAGCGGAGGAAGAGATAGTGGAGCGATCCGATCGATGACGGCGAGTTCTGAGATTCGGTTTTGAAATCCACTGCAGCAGAAGAGCCGCGGGCTGTGAAAAATTTGGACATATGCAAGCCTCGCTTTTTTGGCCGGGGTCGATACTAAATTTTTCGACATTAGTTGGCCATTTTTGTGTTTTTTTTTGTTTTTTGTTTGTGCCCAAAGCTGTCACGCCGACAGAACGACAAGGGGAAAATGCAGAAATGTGAGAAATTTTGTTTGCCAAGGAGGACTTTAAATGCACTAACTTAAAAATATATCACATGAGGTTCAATTCTCTGGACTTTTCTGTAGTCTGGTTAAACAATATACAAACCATGTAACTTTGGTTTACGTTCTTGTTGCCAATTAAGATCCATAAAATGTTGTATGTTGTATTTAGTAAAAAACCAATAGTCGTCGGTATAATTTTAAGGGTCTCTTTGTGTCAGTACAATTGACACATTTCCTTGGAATTTATATCAGACCCAACATGATTCGAAATAACCCCTGGGACAGGGTATGCACACCCGAGAGCCCCAACACATTTGCCACATTTTGACTTCTCGTCTGAGGGCGCTGTTTGTTCCGCTGGCCGAGCAATGTTTGCTAAACAGGCACACTTCGAGCCGGATCGGATCTGGGGTGGCCTGGCCGGATCGGATTGGCCCCAGACCCTGACATATTCCTCGTTGACGGCGCACGACTTGGTCCTGGGCCGACGGACTACTCCCCGGAGCTGATCCAAAGCAGATCGAGGGCATCATTATGATGTGGCTGTGACGGGTGACGGGTGACGGGAGACGGGCGCCGGGTGGGCCACCAGCATTTGCAACATTTTCATTTTCGTTGGCTGTCATGTGGCACATTTATCGGAAAGTGCCCACTGACATTTGGCCAGCCACTTGAACTGGGTTAGCCGGCGCTGCAGCTCCACGCTCATTAAGTGTATTTGTTGCGAAAAAAAAAGAAATCAGGGAAAAATTACTGCTCGCCCCAGGGGCATCTTTCGGAGCTCGTAATCCGGATTTCTCAATACGCAATTCCGTGGGAGATTTCCCCGATTGAATTGGGCAACGGATCGGAATCGGAATCGGATCAATCAGAATGGGCAATTACAGGGCGATCGAGTCGCAGGGCGGTCCGGGCCCTAATGACTGCCGGCCGCTAATTATGTTTTTAATGAGCTGGCAAATCAATTAGCGCCCGCAGCCAGCTAACAAATGGGGCTACAAATGAGCCCGGCCCAGACCAAATCGCTTTGGTTTTGACAATTGCAGCCGAACTACGCCCAAACGCGGACCCCAATCTCTGATGTAATCTGGCCAATTGGCGTCGTTGGCCTGAAATATGTTTTATCGCATTTATTATCAGCCGCACCAAATCGTCTATAATTGAAAAACTGTTAACTAGATTAGCTGCCATTAGATCGGGCGTTGGGGGCCAGCCAGGCCAGAGATCCAGATTCATATCCAGTTTGTGGCCATATAGCCGGTCCGCGGTGGGAGATAAGTCCCGCCATTCCGCCGACCAGGCCGTAATCGACTCGGCCAAAATGGCGCTGACCAGGTTCATAAATAAGCTGCGGCTGCCCCAAAGGGACATGCCATCCATTCTCCGTTTTCGAATTTTGTTTATTTATTTAAGTGCCTCCAAATCGGCCTTTGCTGGCTGCTCTTTGAAATCTAATTAAGTTGTTTAAGTGGAATTTGTGGCCAAAAAATTATGCAAATCTCAGTGCGCCACCGCACTTCACCCCACTGCCACTCGATAGACACTTCGCGGATGCATATTTGCATTGGTAATTTGCACGCCAAAAGCCCACAAGGCCCCCGGGGGCCCGCGACTCTGGGCTCGTAAATCATAAGTGTGTGAGTTACGGTCCGTGGCTTTTGTTAAGCTAAGCACCGTTCAAAATTGAGAACTATTGCGCATAAGGACTTTGATTTTTGTTAAGTATGCCCACAGGCAACTAAGTTCACATGTCCTTAAAGAACTTTCGAAATATTACAAGAGTTACAACAAATTTAAATCCTTGTTGGGCGGATGTAAACTATATTATGGCCACATCCCAAGTAGTATGTGGCTACACTTTCCTATTTAATTTCTACCAGACGTGAAAGAGTGAGAAAGTTTGGCTGCAGACAAGTTCTCAGGCCCGTGGAAAGCCCTGAATTGTGAACATCAAATTCGTTTTTTATTTGCCACTCCACCTGGCTGCTGGGACATCATTTGGTGCCCACACAGGCACATAAAGATGTCAACGCTTAACTTATCAAGCGCACAAACACGAGGCCCAAACGCCAACGGCTCGGATGAGTGCGACATCGTCGTTAATACAATAAAACCACTGTAATTTCTGCCTCGGCCTGGGGTTTATTTGCGTGTCTCGCTGCTGCTGCTGCTGCTGGTCACAGAATACAAGTAGCGCCCACCGCTGACCGTTTATCAAACAACAATAAACTGTAATTTATGAAAAATGCCTGTAAAATGACGATAAAACAAGTGCTACGACCACGACGACACCGCCGAAATGAAAATGATAATGATGATGATGATGACATGGACATGGCTGCCAGTCTTGTGCGGAGCCAGCAAGTGCCTTGTGCATCTGCCGCATCTGCTGTGGGTGTGCTCTGTGCGCAGCAGCGAAGTGGCCAAGAGACACAACAATTCATTTGACCGGCATGCCAGTCGGTTGTCGGGTGGGAGTTGGGGGTGAGGTTGGGGGTGAGGTTGAGGGTTCGCAGGTTCCCGAGTTCGCCGATCCCCAGCTGCATCTTCACATTTGGCCCGGGCACCTGACCATTGTCAACACGCTGGTTACTTGTTTGGATCGTCAGCAATTGCATTTGCATCCAGCAGAGTTGGCGACTTTGGGGTATATTGGGTGACAGAAGTGTGTTTATCAGCAGACGATATCATAGGTTTTGGATAAATCTAAATCAAGTGTTTGTTAAAGAGAACTTTTAGGTGTTTTGTCCTGTAAATAAATTAATAATATAGGCACTGTAAAACAGTATTTTTGTAAAATTGTCTTGGAACATATATTACAAAATACCTATCTGAATACTCTACTCAAATGCCGTTCTTACTACAGGATACCAGCCGGTTGAGAATACATCTCTGCTGCATTCTCATTTGTTTATTTGGGTCACTCTGGCGACAGGTCAGACATGCCACTGCTTTGTGCAACTCAACTTTTGCTTTCGAGCGTTGGCGCGAGCTCCTCAGTATTCAGTTTGAGGCATTGTGTTCCGCGCTTGCATTTAAAATGAGGGCTCCAAAGGGTTCTGCAAGTCAGCCCTTAAAGGCGCTGACACCACCAAATCGCAGGGAACAAAGGAGGCCAGGCCTTAAAAGTCGGGCCAAAATCCTTCGACGGGCTACTATTCAAGCATGTGGCAGCAAGTGAAGTTGGCAGAGACCCGCAATTTTTCAGGAGCTGATGCTTTCCACTGTTTTTGGGAGCACCTGACGACTGAGCTCCGGTTCCGGACGTTGCTCTACTACCGCTTGAAATCCTGTGAATGCTGGTTCGAAGGTGTTCTAGGAAGTGATAATCACACTTCATTATTATGGAATGACCAGGATTACCCACGCTTTTTGAGGACCCAACAGAACTTGGACATATTGGCAGTGGTTTGCCTAAGGGCATCACAGTACAAAGAAGTTCTGAGCGCATTGAGCATAATGGTTGACCAAATACGCAGTATGCCGGTGGTGTTGCAGCTCTGTGAGGAAGACGAGCCCAGTCAGGATCTGAATTCAGCTGGGCTAATATTCCGGCTAAGTGTGGAGCTACAGATGCTCAATGTACTGCTGCTTTCCTGTAACTTCCTCACATCGACGACATTATACGCTTATGAACTGTTTCCAAAATTTCAAATTACTAAACACACTTATGATACGCATCTCACTTTATTTCCCTTTAAGCTGGGAAACCTTCAAGGACATCCTATACAAACCATGCCAGACAACTCCGAGCCGCATACCATAGTGGAAAGAGGCGTAAATGGGACTTATATCATCTCCGGACCGGTATGGCAGTTTTTGGAGGAATTCGTGCGGCATCTAAATGGCAGCCTGCAACTTTCCGGTGAGCCCGTCATGGGACAGACTTTGAGATATGCCCAGGTCCTGGACTTGGTAAGCAAAGGTACCATCGACATAGCTGCCAGCTTGAGGCCCCACGTACGCCTGCAGCGCGATAATATGCACGTCTTCAGCTATCCCTTGGTTGTGGGGGATTGGTGCACAATGCTGCCCATGGAGAGGGTGTTGAGCTACCACGAAGCGCTTACCCGACTGATGCAATCACAGTTTACATGGCTGTACCTGCTGCTGCTCTACGCCGTGCACTGTCTTGTAGCCCGGAGAGGGCACGTCCGCCATCGACTGTTTCACCTCAAGAAGCTCCTGACCCACCTGACGCTGCTTTGCCTCCTGCATGCCCAACTATCGGCCTTCTTGATCGATCCCCAGCAAGGGAATCACATAACCAACATGCGCCAGCTTGAGAAGTCAGGTCTGCGCATCATGGGGCTCCGGCGAGAATTTCACGAGTACCCCATAGAAATGAGGAGCAGGTACGCGTCCTCGTTCCTGCTGCAGGATGTGTTCGCCGACCTGGCCGCGCACCGGAATAAATTCAACAGCACCTACGGCTATACGGTGACCTCAGCCAAGTGGAAATTGTACAGGGAGGCCCAGAGCCACTTCCGGCGACCGCTTTTCCGATACTCCCAGGACATTTGTGTGCAAAAGTTGTCCCTCTTTTCGCTGATTCTGAAGGCAAATAGCTTGTACCGCTACCAGTTGAAGAAATTTATAATGCGTTTACACGAAGGAGGACTTGTGAACTATTGGTACTCTCGCTCTTTCTACGTAATGGTCAAGGCTGGTCGTCTTCACTTCGAGGACCTGAGCAGTGCCCACCAGTTCCAGTCGATTCGGGTGTCGGAATGGCAGTACGTGTTGGCGCTTTATGGAGCGGGACTCTTAGCGTCGGTTGTGGTCATCGCAATTGAGCTCACCATTCATTATGTCAATGCTTGGCTTCGCAACCTGTGAGCATATGAGTATTAATTAGAAAAATGCCTTGAACAAATAGAGTTCAGTGCCTCACAGACTGGACTAGGCAAATAAAGTATTAAATAATATTATATTTTGATGAAAACCTTTGACAATTGTCAGTCTGCTGATATGTCAGTTCTTGTTTAATATATATGATGGGATGCTCAGGGGTCAGTCTCACCCTAAGTTTCCCGTGTGTCCACAGCAAGGGTACCATATAAATATCCCGCTCAAAGTACCTTTTCCGACCGACTTAATCAAATTAGTATAGTTTTTGGGTGGCTCGTCAGCGAGCTCTTTGTATAGTGTCACTATTACCGTCACAACTTATGAGCCGGATTAACCTGTCACAAAGGTAAACAAAAACCTTTACAGAACTCCATTTCCGGAAACTTCGAGGAACGTATTTGTTTTGTTAATAAAGTTGAGTGCATGGAAGAAACCTAATAAAATGCCAAATACATTTAGTGTCCTTCTTGGTTGGACTGTGTTACTCTGCCAGGATGTCTCAACTTAGCATTCACACTGATTTGGTGTCGCGGATAAGTCACGGTCCGGAGCTCAACAGCATTTTCTTCTACGCACCCGCGGCAGGAAAATGCCACCTCGAAGACACACTCTCGGCTGCATCCTTGGGACTTCCACTGGTGATATGGTACTCGGAAATGACTGTGGCTCTGAATACATTCCTTGGCGATGGGACCCTGGTCTTGGCTTGTCTACCAGGCATTCGGTGGCGGGAACTACTGAGCAGTCTGTCTAGGAGCTTGAAGTATCTGAGACAGGTCAAAATACTCATTGAACTGGAGGGAGGCAGAGATGACATACTACTTCGTCAGGTGCTTGAATTTTGTCAGAGCCAAGACATGATTAATGTCAAGGCAATTTTTGATGATTTTGCCATAAGTCAAGCAGTGTACTCCTTTGAGTCCTACCCAAAGTTCGAAATGGTGAACCACTCATTTGCCGGGGACTCTCAAGGATCAATTCTTTACCCGGACAAGATGAGGGACCTGCGCGGCGGTCAAATTCGCACCATGCCGGACTACTCTGAGCCAAATACCATTCTATATGAAGACAAACAGGGCAATAAAAAGATCCTGGGCTACTTATGGGACGTAATGGAGGCGTATGCCCGGAAACACAATGCTCAGTTGTTTGTGGTCAATAAGTATGCGGATGGCAGGACCTTAAACCTTAACGAGCTCATGGATGTGGCTCGAAGCGGTATTGTGGATGTGGCCGCCAGCATTCTGCCAATTTCATTTGGCTCACAGGACTACTACCACGAGGTAGCCTATCCGGTGGACATAATCAGCTGGTGCACGATGCTGCCAGTGGAGCGCGACCTGGATGTGTCTGAGTTGCTCTCAAAGGTGATGCCGTACCGCACCCTTGGTTTCCTAGTGTTGCTTGGGATTTGCTACGAAGTGCTTCGTGGACGTTGGAGGCGACATCGGAGGCTGCAGAAAATTGGCTGGCTGCTGCTGGCCACGATGCTCAGCTCGAACTACTTGGCCAGACTGTTGACCTACCTCGCTAGCCCTCCCTCCGTGCCTCCGATCGACAGCTTGGCGGCCCTAATCGAGTCCCCGGTGCGCATCTTCTCCATTCGCTCTGAGTACTCCGCCATCGAGTTCACCAAGCGCACAAAGTACTCTGCGGCATTTCGACTGACCTATAAGACATCTGAATTGATAGCAAAGCGTAATTCCTTGAACACCTCCTTTGCCTATACCATCACCAGCACCAAGTGGAAACTGTATGAGGATCAGCAGAAGCGCAGCTCGAGACCGCTGTTCAGGTACTCCACGTCACAGGACTTGTGCTTCAACGAGATGGTGCCATTGGGCTTTGTCATTCCGGAGAACTCTGCCCACCGTGCCACCATGCACCACTTTTCCCTGCAGCTACGGGAGTCCGGGCTGTTCGATCTGTGGGTATCGCGGGGCTTCGCCTACATGGTAAGGGCGGGAAAGATGCACTTTGCAGACCTGAGGGAGGGCTACCGGGCCAACACCTTGCAAATCACAGATCTGAGAAATGTATTTGTAGTATTCGGCGTTGGGGTTGTGGCCAGCCTAACTCTTTTTGCCAGCGAGCTAATTGTTAATTGGATAAAGTTATGGTTGGGATTTTATTGAGTTTACTAAAAATACTTTAAATATTAAAGCTCCTTCCTTAATGGTAGCCATGAGGAATCTGAGAAAGTCATTTGTTATTTATGGTGTAGGTGTGTTAATTAGCCAGCGGTTGTTTGCTGTATGTCAGGCGAGTGACGTTCTGGCTGGGTTCTAATTGTCCTTGCGGCAATTACGGCGATGGTGTTCGATAAAACTACCCTGTTCCGGGGAGCGCCGTGAGAGTCCCCCTGCAAATAAAGACAAGCTAGGACGAACAAATAGAAACTTTGGGTATTGTTTTGTGACGGTGACGAGGGCTCCAGTGTTCCCGAAACGGAATGGGAGACAGAAGTTAACAATGCTGTTGAATGGGCTCCTACCGTCTTACACCTTCCAGTTCGGTTACTTGCCCTGGGAGAGCAAATAAAATAAATGCAAATTGCCTCCTACGAAGTCACCGCAGAGGCACGACCGGCACCTCGAAATGAGACCCCAATCGAGGGGAGATGAACCGCCGAACCACTCAACCGACAACCGCAGCGGATCCGGCAAATTATTTAAGAGCCTTGGCAGCAAACACCAGCAAATTGTGGCCTAGTGGCAGAGTTGGGGAATTACGGGGGAATTCTGTGTTAGACATCTGCTTCTTGCCTGTTGGTAGGACAACGCAAAATCTGTCTGTGCCAAAGTCTGAGTCGCCGGCCCGTTTTGATTAACATAAAGCGAATAATAGACTTCGACTGCCAGCAACGTGAACAAATTTGATTTCACGACTTTGCACTATTTACCCAAAGAATCCAGCAAACCAACACCTGCAACTGCGACATGGGCAACCTTCCTTTTTGTTTTTGTCATTTTGACAGCTGAAGATGCATTTTCGCTTCGTTTCGGCGGCTGTCAATGCTGTGTTGCAACATTACACATCTCAATTTCAAACGACTTCTAGTTAGTCATTCAGCCGCAAATGAATCGGCTGATTGGAAAACCATTGCTTAAATGAATTGGCCCAGTTAGCTTATTTTCGATTTGTAGAATCGAAAATCGATGTCTAGATTTGGGTTTTGGGTTGCGACAATTGCCACGCCGAAGGCAATTTATGACACACAAGAAGCGCCACGATTTGGTTGACAAATTTCCCCAGACACGAAGCTCGGAGAATGAATTATGTGGCCGTGATCGACTGGGAAACAAAGCCAGAACCGCTGATCGCGCGGGCCAAGACCCTCACGATATGTGAGACAATTTCCCGGGACAATTCGTGCCCGGGAGAGTGACGCCTGCAGTTGACCCTAGAGATGGCAATCCGAGTCGCGGGAGGCCTATAATATAATATGCTGCGAATTATTAAACGATCTGTCCCACCGAAGGTCAGCCAAGTAGAAAACGCGCGTGCGCAGCCGCAAAACTTTCTCCGCAAGACGGATGCGAGGGTGTTGTCAGCTGCCATGAAGGATCAGGCTAAAGTCAGCCCCGACCATAAAACCCGATGGCTGGCCAAAGAAACGCCGCCTTAACTTTGAATGGCAGCCGAAACAAGTCGGGAGCCGCGTTCATCAGCACCGAGCAGCGAAGACCCTTTCGGGGAGAATTCTATTGCAAAAACATATCCTAATAATTTATATTCTTTTGGCTTACAGAACTAAATGAATGTATTATTAATATGGATACACAGATACTACCCAAGTAATTAATGTTATCCCCAAGAAATGTAGTATTCCAGCAGTGTCAGTCGTAAACAAACTTCCCTTTGGCAGGGCAAACATATGAAGTCAAAAATATTTCGGCTTAAAAATTCTACAGCTGCAGCTGGCCCTCTGGGTTTGGCCTGTCGTATTTTCTCTCTGTTTCTCTGGTTTTGTTTCGCTGCATTTTGTTTTGTTTTTGCCTGCGTTGCGGTTGCCTTGCCCACAAGTTAAAAGGTCAGGAATTTATGGATTTTACATGGCTGCAGAGACATTTCCAGATACGAGCAGTCGTAACTTTGGCAAACTGCGACTCGCCTTGAACCCTTGCCGGTCCGTTGGGAGCTCATATGCGTCGCCCAGATAATCGCTCAGTAAACTTTTGATTTTCGCCTCGCAATTGCTCCGCGTAATTACGAGCGATAAGCGTTGATAGACGCTTTGACTTCCAAAGCAAACACTGGTGGACGGAGAAGTGTCCTGACTCGAGTCCATCAGTCCTACAGCCATGTTGGCCAACTTCAGTCTGGCTCCCGCTCCCGAGCTGTTCGATCTGTACGGCCTGCTCCTTCCGTTTATGGTGCCCTCGGAGACCACAGTGTTTTACTTTAAGCCCTCAAGCCCCAGCTGTCATTGGGAGCTACTTCAGAGGAGCAGACTGCATAACCATCCGCAAATAGTCTGGCGGAGAGCGGAAGCCTATCCGAATCTGTACAACCGGCACAACGGCCACCTCTTCGTGTTGGCCTGCCTGTCAAGGACCCTCTACGAATGGCAACTAAAAATTCTGGCCACCACATTGACGCGCCTGAGGTCGGCGAAGATTCTAATCGAGATGGAGGGCGAGGAAAGCTCCTCTTTGGCCTCACAAGTCCTGTCGCTCTGCCTGCAGCACAGCATGCTGAATGTTGGGCTGTACTATCGCTCCCTCAGTGTATTTAGCTACCAGGCTTTTCCGTACTTTAAGCTCATCAAGCAACATATTTCCGAAGGCACCAAACCTCAAATCTTCACCAACCAAGTTGCGAATCTCCGGGGCTACCAGCTGCGCGTTCAACCGGACTTGTCGCCTCCGAACTCCTTTCTGTACCGCGATGCGCGGGGCGAGAAACGGATATCCGGCTTTATGTGGCAGTTTATAACAACCTTTGCTGAAAACTTGGGGGCTGGCATTGAGATCCTGTATCCCACATGGCCAAAAGCGAGGATCTCGTCCAACGAATACATGATGGAGTTCACGCGGAATGGCAGCTCGGACTTCGGGCTGACCACCAGTATGATTGTATTCAAGCACGAGGAGAGGTTTCGTGACTACGGCTACCCCTTTATCTACGCGAAGTGGTGCACCATGCTGCCGATGGAGACGCCCCTAAGTACCCACTCTCTCTTTGCTCATGTTCTGAGCTGCGGATCGGTTATTCTCCTGGCGGTGATGTATCCCTTGTTTTACCTGCTTGTTCCTGCCGCAATCAGATTCCTGGGAGTTATTATCCGCGGCAGGTTGATGCGCCTCTCCTCGCGGCTCTTAGTTATGGTGATGATCTGCGGCTGTTCCGCCCAATTGCTCTCCCTAATGATATATCCGCCCATCCGACCCAGCATCCAGAGCTTTGACGACCTCCTGGCCTCTGGGCTGAAGATCTTCGGAATGCGTAGTGAGTTCTATATGCAGGAAGGCGGCTTCCGGGCCAAGTATGCGGCGGCCTTCCACCTGACGGACAATCCCGACGAGTTGTACGACAACCGGAACTACTTCAACACCAGCTGGGCCTACACCATCACCTCGCTGAAGTGGATGGTGATCGAGGCCCAGCAGCGGCACTTCGCTCGTCCGGTGTTCCGGTTCTCGGAGGACCTGTGCTACAGTTGGGCCTCTCCCTGCGGCCTGCTGATCGCCCAGGAGTCCGTCTACCGGGAGCGCCTCCACCACTACACGCTGATGGTGGACCAGTCCGGACTTATCGAGCACTGGATGACCCACAGCTTTTACGACATGGTGAGGGCCGGCCGCATGACCATCAAGGACTACAGTTCGCCGAGGACAGTGCTACCGATAAGGCTGCAGGACCTGCGAGTGTGCTGGCGAATCGTTGGGTCGCTGCTGCTCGTCGCCTTTGCCGCATTCGCCGTGGAGCTGCTGCTGTTCTACACCAACGTGTTTCTCAATAGCTTGTAGTGCTTGGCTTTGGCTGTGTCATTTTCCCCGGCAAATAAAGTAAATGCAAATTGCTCACCAGGAAGACACCGCAGAGACACGACCGGAGCCACGAAATAAGACTCCAAATGCGATGCAAGAAACAAGCCAGAAACCGCAGCGGATCCACCAAATTATGTAAAATTCAGCGTCGAAGAAGTAACACCAACGATTTGTGGGGGAAGGTGTTGTTGTCTGTCTGTTTCTTGGCTTTTGGTAGGACAACGCAAAATCCATCTAAGTCTGGGACTGAGTCTGAGCTGCTGGCCCGCTTTGATTAACATAAAGCGAATAATAGACATCGACTGGCAGCAGCGTGAACAAATTTGATTTCACGATTTTGCACTATTTACCCAAAAGAAGCCAACCAACACCTGCAACATTGGCACCAACAAGCTGCACTTGGTATTTTTGACAGCCAAAGATGCCTTTTCGCTGCTGTCAATGATGTGTTGCAATATTGCACATCTCAATTACAGATAGTTTTCAGTCATGAGGTTTGCACAAATTTAAATAAACATGTTAATGCGACCCCATGACTTTTCTAAGAATTATTTGATTTAGGGGACTATGGCAACTTGGAGTAAATGTCGATTGTATCGCTTTGGCAGGAAAACACAAATTGCAAGTATTTGCAAGGAAGTCCTTTTTAACACATTTTAACTCTTTTAAGTGGTCTTCTTTTGTCCTTTAGGAGGACTTATATTTGAAATCATTTCAGTTATTTATTTGCATTTCATTTAATGGACTCGCAGTCAATAAATTTACGGGCTTGGTTATTTATGGTTTGCCAGAACCAATTTGGCATAGTTGAAAATCATTTTACCTTTACCTTGGCCCCGTCTTATGAGTCATCAGCAGTTCCACAATCGTGGCTGCGACTGACCAGGTGTTCAATTAAGCACCGACGTTGACCTTAATACGCAGGCCACCGAAAACGGTTTGAAAAAGTGCCAGAATTTCTGACTAATTGTCGCCGAATGTGCGCAGAAATCAAGTTTATGGTCAATGGACTGCCGCCGCAACAGCGAAGGATGTCAAAAAATTCTTGGCTTAGAAAGTTGGTAGCATTAAAATGCCAAGAAAATCGACAATCGCCGATGGTTTCGTGGCAATTTCGAGGTGTTAAAATATGCATTAAAATTGCTGATGAAGCGGCATGTTCGCTGGCAGGATTACCAAATATTTGCGGCTGCCAAAAGTCAAAAGAAATCAATCAAAATGCCACAATCAACAACGACCACCGCAAGGCGCCAAAAGGCACAAAAACAACAGCAGAGGAAAAGGAGTAAGGCCTCGGTGAGTTGTACCGACCATTTAATACCCACTATGAAGTTCAATTTACCAAGCAAACTCTTGAGGACACGTTATATATATTATATTGAGGTAACAATGGTATTTCCTATAAGGGATATAGCTTTATTCTATTTCGATTAATACAACTTATATACCCTTGAAGGTTTTTGTTGATAATCGGTATTAACACAGTGAAAGACGCCGACAGAAGCGACAGCCTGACGTGTGCCCAAGACGCTTGGTGGCTGCTGCAAACACCGAACTTTTGCCACAGCAGCCGCTGCAACTGCAACTGCCGCATCCAGCTTCTACCATCCAGCATGCAGCATCCCGGGGCAGACGGACGGCCCCATGTCTCTAAGTGGACAACAAAACGCCTCCAACACTTTTGGGGCGCGAAAAATGTGTTTGCCAAGCCGGATCGGAGTTGCAACTGCAGTTTCTTAGCCAAGTGCTTGCCAGCCGGGGCAAGAGTGCTTGGCTGAATGCCTAATGCTGCAGGGGCGTGCACTCAGGTACACAGATGTATTCGCAAGTGTACATAAAAATAAAATAAATAAGCCAGTGCTGATCTTCATTTGTTGTTGTCGCGCAGTTGACATGAGGACTCAGCATCGGCATCGGCATCGGCTTTGGCATGGCGTCGTCATCGTCATCGTCATCGTCATCGTCGTCTCCATCTCCATGACATATATTTGCATAGTTTTGTCGAGAACAAAATGGCAGCAGGAAAACAAAAAGAAATCCGTTGACAAGTGTCTGTCAGGGACATCGTGCCGCTCAAATTTGCATGTGGTCGCATCTCACGCTTTAGACACGGTCCGAAATAAATTCTGAAGAAAGATGTTTGGGTGAGAAAGAATACAACCAGGGCCGACCTATAAAGTACCCTTTAAGAGACGGAAATCGACATAGAGTTTAGATATTCTTAAAAGGATAATATTTGGATTTATTTGATTCATATAAAACCTAATTTTATTTCAGAAAAAATCATAAAATGATGATGATGAAACGTCATAATTTCACATAATTTCGATTATTTCAAATACCTTCTTCAAGGGTATATCGCTAAGCCAAGTTTGGACTCGGCTTATATATATTTGTGGTAAGGTTGTTGTGGCTGTTTCCTCTTTATTTTTTCCATCTTGTGTTTTGTGTGTCGATCTCCAGCGCACCTTTATGGTCTATTATACTAACGGGAATGCCCCGAGAGCAACGACAATAATAAGCAAATTGATTGAAATATGCGATATCATGGTAACCGCAGCGCAAACGGAAACGCGCCGTCCGCTCGGGCCGCGCCCTCCCCCGCAGCGCCCCAGCACCCCCGCCACTTGCAATTGTGTGGTAGCGCATTAAATGTCGATTTCAGTTTGCACCCGCGGCGCAGATACGCAGCCAGCGATACGGGAAGTACGCAGTGGTGCCGAATGCTGGATGCTGGGTCACTGCCAATGCCACGCAGAAGGGGTGCGGCCCCGAAAACCAAAACCAAGTCCACATCCAGCGACGCCGCCCACCCGGCCAGGCCAGTGGGCAATCTTGGACTCTCGGCTTTTCCCTCGGTCGTCGGCCGGAGAGTGCTGAATGCCGAATTCCGATACCGATTCCGATGTTAATGTGCTTTAAATAAATCATTAGCGCATTGTTTGGGGCAAAACTTTACGGCAATAAAGGGGAATGAGGATTTTGGCCACTGAGATAGCAAGTGTGGCAACCAGACAGCACTCGTGGGCAGAAAAAACTTATTTGGACCGAAAACACCTCAAACAAGAAAGCAAGCTGACCTAAAAGCTTGTAAACACTTTTTTTGGGAACCGACTTTGAAATCAATTATAACCATTAATTTAATGCTGGAAAATACATAGAAGAGTCGCAAAATCCACAGCCTAGCCAGGTAACATATGTACATTTACCACACAAATATTGTATCATATTCCTTAAGCCTAGATCTCGATTGGACAAGAGAGACACGCACTCGGCATGTCAGAGGCCAACGAGCTAAACGCTGCCAAATTGCAGTTGCCACTTGGTGACATGCTCGTAATTAGCATGCGGCAGGCCGTCCTCCACCACGAAGTCCAGGTCTAGTTGGTAACTGGGTGCGGCTGCCTCATCTCGTGCGATCTCATAAAACAAGTCGATGTGGTTCTGGCCCGAATGATAACTCTTTGGCTCGTGTTCGCCGTTCGTCTGGCGATTTTTATTGACTTTTCATTGATTGCCGTCAGGCAGCAGAAAAAAAATCACACAAAAAATATGCACAGAATTATTTTGAGTTCGCCATCTGTGTTCCAATGAATTCGGGTAATTAAAACGCTGTAAAAAGTGGCAAAATGTGTTAACCAGTTTAGGCCGATTTTGTATTTTTCTGCTCCCTTGCCGAGTGCTACAATTCACAATTTTTTATTTGTATGTCAGGCCTGCGGTGATGCAATGCCTTTTAATGTCTCCAAAGTGTTTTTTTTTATTCCTTTTTGCCATATATCTCACTGCCGAGTGCAGCCTAATAGATACTTTCCATTCAGCACATGCAAATGTATGATTTCCTGCCAAGAGCCGAGAAACGCTGGCCACGCCATAAATAGGCAATTTGGCGCTCTGGCCGTTTAACGCCAACGAGCTCGCAACGAATCGAATCGAATCGATTATCGTGCACTTAACACCAACAGCTCTTAGGCCGCAACAAGCCAGTACCCTTAAAGGTTTTTCTGCAGCAATTTTTGGAAAATCTCCCCGATCGGAGGCACCAGCACCAGCACCGCTACTAGGTGCAATCAAGGCCAGCTTCAGCTCAAGCTCCAGCTCCAGCTTCTGCTCCCAGCCAGGTGATCATCATTGCCGTGGAGCTCCAACTTCGCTCCGTGCTGATTATCAACATGTGCACTGGCTGCGCCGCATGTGCTTTTGCCCTCGATCCATAGATCAAGATCATAAATAGCAATAAGCCAGCCAGACAATGTCTGCTAACTGTTTCAGGCAATCAATCAATCCATCTGCCGCTGCAGCCACAGCAGCATCAGCGGCGGCGCAGCGTTCGCGGCGAGTGCTGCCCGTTTGGAAAGTTCATTCAGTTGCGCCGCGACCGGCTCCAGAAAGGGTATATTGGCACCTGGAATGCGAGTCCCTGGGAGCGATAACAGGGTAGCAGCCAGTCCGGCCTGCAGCGGCAAGTGGCGGAGCTGCCGCGGAGTCAAAACGTGATCGATTGATTTGCGCGATCGCTGCAACGGCAGAGGCAGCAAGTTCAACGAGCCCGATTGACTGACTGACTGACTGCTGACTAGATAATTGTGGCGTTCTGCGGCTGATGCCACTTTTTGCACTAAACAGCCGGGGCAATGCAGACCGCATTGCTGAATTCCGGCCCGGGCCGGGATCTGTGGGCCAAACTCGCTCGCAAAGCCAGCTGAAAGCGGCAATCTGTCAGCCTGACAGTTGGCCCAGTCGCAGAACTCTGCCTGACTGCCGCACTGCCGCTCGGCCGCTGTCGGCGCTGCATTTGATGATTGATGATTGTTGAAACGCGAACGAAATTATGATTAAATAAGTAATTGTGGCTAAACAAAAAGCAGCATCGATGAAGACCACGATCGGCTAAATGCTAAGCCGCATGGCAGTGGTTTTTTCGGCATTGGCCAAGTGCAGTTAGTCGGGCTCGATGATGGCGATTCTACGACGGCCGCATCGATGATCTTGGCTCTTGCTTTGGCTTTTCGCTCGCCTCAATTGCTTGGGCATTGGCAAAGCGTCAAAGTCAAAGTCGGCGGGCCAAACTCTTGGACTCCGTTGACAAGGTCTAGTTCAAAGCCAGCCTAGGTGGTCGTTCCTCCGGCGGCTAAGGTCAAAAGCCAATCACAATCTGGGCCACACACATACTTAATACGCTCGCTTTTTTTTGCTTTTCAAAGCGTAAAATATTGGTGCTGGCAGCTCCAACTTAGCACTCGTAATAAATTCAAAAGCGTTCGGCAATTAAATCGTAAATTTTTACAACTACAAATTTACAGTTATTAAAAACATAATTTGTTGTTGTTGTCCGCCGTTATTAATTACTACAACAGTCGGGTGTCACGCTGTAAAACAACGGGCGGCGGCAGGTGGCCGCTTGGCGGGGGAAGCGGAGCCCAAACGAAAGACTTAGGCAACGAACTTGAGTTCAATCAACATTTTCAATTAAAAGGCATTTGTTGTTGCCGTCGCCGTCGCCGCTGCCGCTTGCCAAGTCATGGATGTAGTGGCACGTTTTTATGTGCTGCATTATGCTGCAGCCAGGTGCGAGGGTCGCCACACAAGTTGCTGAAAAGCGCCGATCAGCCGCACTGCAGGTAGCAGCCACTCCAGCCACCCACCCACTGGAGCACGTGTTCGTGAGCTCCACTCTCGGCCCTGCCGCTAATCGTCCATATTTGCCAATGTCGTTCGATCACCGGCTCGCTCAGCCATTTGGCCGATCGATGATTATCGCCAAATGTGTTGAGTGTGCAGGCATAACAGAATCACTTGGCAAAAGGCACAACAAAGCCAAAAACGAAACCGAACAGATGAAGAAAAAATTAATTAGAACAAAATGCACAACGAAAAGTTATTTACAAACAATGGGCGTGTCGCGTCGGGGCAAAACATTTGCAGCTCGGATTCGGATTCGTATTTGTTTTGGCCGTAACAACAATTGGCCAACAATTTGTGGCGGTCCGCAAGTCACAATTGCAGGCACAATCGCAGCCACAATGGCAGGGCCTATCGCGATTTATGTTCGTATGAATTATTGGCTAAATTGGCTGGCCAACAATTGACGAAAAGGTTTTCCATCTGCACGGACAGACCGGTTCGGTCAAGCGACGGCAAACAGACAGACAGACAGACGGGCGGCCAGACAATTTCCAACTAATTAGGCGTGGTGGCTTTTAATCAAAACGATTAAAATGCTTTCGGACAATATTTTTCCACGCCTAATCAAAGACTTTATGCCATTTTCTGCCTGACAGCTGCGGTGGCCACTCTGGACCGAGTTGGCGACTCTGGAAAGGAGTCGGAAATGGGTGGCCACCGGGGTGGCCGAGGGGCCGATGTGGCTGGCCTGGGATGCGGGGCGTGGCCATATCAAATTGTGGTACAATTTATTAAAAACGAAATATGTGTGAGCCGGGCTAAGTCGGGCCAAGTCGAGTCGGGCAGCCCGCGGACGATAACAAGTTGTCGAACCAGATGTCAAAGCGATTTGCAAATATTTGACAAGCGCAAAGCACCAAAGCCGGCAAGAAGCCAAGAAGCCAAAGCCAACGGGTTTGCGGAAGAGCGGGGATCGGGTATGAGAGCTGCTGGTGGGAAGATGAGTTTTTCACGAAATTGTGTCGAGTTTCGGGAAGTCGATTGACACTAAATGAATCAGAAGCTTCGATTTCCCTTGTTTTGTTTCCTTATAGTCTCTTTTACTTGAATTGTAATTAGAATTTAGGAAAGCCATTTAATAAAATATTGTATTATTATTAAGCGGATTCTTAAGATACTAAATATGAACTAAAATATGTGTTCTATTTTAAAATAAGGAAGCTTTAATATATTTCACTTCTTACTTTTTGAAAAGAATACCAATGCTATTTTATGTGTAGAAAACAATAGGAACACATTTCTTCTTTCTTCTTTCATCAATCAAATATTAAAAAAACACTGTAAAATGAAATACCATCCATATGCTAATGCCAATAAAGACATAAAATAAATTCCCATCCGCATATGCATGTTAAGCAACGGGGCCCATTAAGATCGAAATCCCAGCGCCGAATGCATTTCGTCCGCTTATCGGCAGTCGAGCATCTTTCTCCGAGGCCCTCAGCTCCGGGAAGACAGCGTCAAAATAATAATAACATAAAATTTTATTTTATTTTTATTTTCAATTTAATTTTATTGAAAATCATCGCGAAACAAAATCAGCTCGACAACAGAAAAATAAGAAAACAAAAGCCACCGAAAGCAAGGAAACCATATTAAATATCCAGTCGCGTGGCCGGAGAGGGGTCATAAAAAACGAAAAGAAAATTTAATACAACAAGCGGCAGCAGCGCACGCATTAAACCGCAACACCCTGCCCCCTGTCATTCACCTTCACGGCCATTGCCATCGGCCGGAGATGGAGATGGAGACGGAGACGGAGCCTGGGCCCCGGCTCTGGCCACTTTTCGGCCATTGTCAGCTCCGAAAAATCTGATAAGTCGCATTATAAGAACATAAAAACACCCAAAACCAAAAACCAAAAACCCGAAAACAAACGCGAAAACGAAACATGCACGAGGGAGAGAAAATAATTTCAGTCGAACATTGCAACGATCCCAGGAGGAGCAGGGCATGGCAGGGCGGGGCAGGATCAGCGGCAGCCGCAACAGCAACAACAAGGCCAAGCCAAAATATGCAACATGCATGTTTTTGCGGCTCATGTTGTTGTTGCTGCTGCGGTTGCCCAACAAAACCAGAGGGGAAAAATGCATGCGAGTTCATTTTGGGCACCACGAAATTTGTATGTCCTTAAGAAGGGACAACATATTAATTGCAATTAATCATTAGCGACTGATATTAATATAACATTTCATTTCCCAGATGTACAAGTCAACTTAAGTGTGCATACACTTTAAAAATATCGATTAATAAATGGAGTTACTTCTGCAAATATCTGCATACCCTTTTGCAGGGCATTCAAAGCGAAAAAAAGGAACAAGTCGAAAACCAAGCGAAAATATTTGGGGGCCATGCAACGAAATGAAGTTGCAACAAGATACTTTACTTTACTTAAGGGCAAGTAGATGCACAGCTGATACACGGACATGGGAGAGACCGGGACTTGATTTCGGCCCATTCCCACTCCCGTAGTTGCGGGTTTAATTTCTTGTGCAAACTTCGGGCCACTTGATGTGGGGCGTGTTAAGGCGGCATTGCATGCAGCATCGCCCCATCGTCCCAGCATCGCTTCTCGGCCAGCATCTGCCCTCATTTGGCCAGCGAGGCGAGGGATAGAGGTGCCGGAGGTGGACATGGACTTGGACAAGGGATAACTGGTGCGGGGTATTGGCATTGTTTTCCGTTTTTGTTTTTATTTTACGGCCTCATTTGAGTCGTTAAGCTACGTTACGTGCGCATCATTTTGAGGTGTTCAATTAAAGTTTTGCAGTCCCCGGCTCGTGCTTGCTCTCTGCCTTGCTTTTAATTACTCCAAGCGGGGCTCTGGGATGGAATCGGATCGGATGGGATGGAGTGGCCTGGGACCCATCCATCCCGGATTGCCGGTGTGGCAATCAAGGCCCGGCCCAAAAAAAAAAATTTAATTGTAAATAACAATTCCGAAAAGTACGGAAAGCGAGGAAAATACTTTGCCAGGGGGTCCCATGCCTATTCCCATTCCCAGAGCAAAGTAGCCCAAGTGGGTTAGTGGGTTTCCATATCATTTTATATCGATTTTCAAGCTTTAAACCTTTAATGTTCGTTGTTAGAGTACCCTAAGTTCGGTGCTCTATCCACCGCTTCATCTTGATTCTCTGGGGCACTCGTTTTGTGGCTCATTCACTTGACTCTTTGGCTATTTATAGACGATTTCATTTGGTGAAACTGTAAAACGCCTTTGGCCTTGCCGCGGCCAGCTCTGCGCCAACTGATTGATGGCGTCGACATAGCATCGCATTTGTTAGATTTATTTTCGGCTTATTTATTATTTCCAGTACGCTCTCCCCGCGAGCCGCTTTGATTGCACGGCGATCTCCGCATGATGAGGCAGTTTGGAGTGCATTTTCGGATCTCGCCGCTTGGCATTTCGTCGCGGCGAGGAGTACTCTCCTCTGGGTGTTTCTCTCCGGCCACTTGGGGCGGCGGCCCGGGGTCTATCGTAGGCCTAATAAGCGGCATGCGGAACCGCGAGCCTGCCCAAATTATTTGCTAGCAGACTAATTACTTTGGCACTCGCTCGGCGAGCTTTCATCTCGTGTGGCATGCAACGACAGCGACTCTGGAGTCTGGAGTCTGGCCGCTCTGTGGGTCAGACCGGAGCGGAGGATTAGGATTGCTGGCTGGCCACCGGTCAAGTCAACCTACTTACCGCCGAAGTCAGAGCCGCAAAAGGTGATGATGGGGTTGATTACTCCGGCGACTTTCCTTCCAGCTCCGACTCCAACTGTACAAATAATCAAAAAATGTTTGGCGCATTTAATTTGATCGCCAGCACGTTTCGACCCATTCGGCTACGACTTTAATTGAAAACGATTTTCGGGGCGCCGTTTCCAGATCACTCGACTCCTGACTCCGAATGTTTTCCATTCCGAACCCGAGTGTCAAAATCGGTGCACGTTTTCGAGAGGCTTTCACCCATTTCGGTGGGCGTTGGCGTTGGCAAGGGCAAGATTTCCCCTCATTTCGCTGGGGGAGTTTGCTGCGGCTGCCCGAGTTGATGACCAACTCGATCGGGCATTAGATGGGGCAAATCACCATCGTATTCCAGCTCAACTCAATTACTGATTAACAACAAGGCTTTAGGTTAGTTTCGAGTACTACTGCTCGATAAAAACAAGGGCACGCGGGCGAACCCAAAGTGTTTGACAATGGGCCAATATCGGAGATTGATCATCAGCTTAAAGACGAGTTGCCGGGCCAAGCTTAGAACTGGATGGACAGGAAATGAAACCTGATCCACGCAGATCATAATTTTAGCAAAAATTCCATGCCTTAATATTCCGCTCTAACTTTGGCGAACTTTTTAACGAGTAAGACCCCCATAAAAATCGGTGTGAAATCAACTTTTCAGCACGCGCCCCGTCCATAAACTCCGCTGCCGCGGCCAGCGTCTCAGCCAGCACTTGACCCAATGCCTAGACAATGGATTTAATTTCCATTTGTCCGATCCACCGATCCGTCGGTCCGCCGCCATGCGGGTGTGGCGCATCTTCTCTCGTTTTTGATCTCCGCGCCTCGATTAGGGCGACTCAGCGCCAACTCCGACCACAAAGGGTAATAATAGAAACGGAAAACAGAAACCCGGCAACAAATTGACTGATGCCAGCCCCGCCACCAAATCTGGACCTCAGTCGACCCACTGAACGGTGCCCTCCCATGGGATGCCCTTCCAATCTGTTGTATGCCCTTAAATGGAGTATTTCTCCTATCACGAGTCGTTTGTGAAGAGAGTATTATGATAGCGAAATGTAATGGGGAAATGATTAGAATACAAGTAAAGGTTCAAACAGAAACTTAATTAGGTTAGAAATTCTGCTGTTCAGATTTCCTGAATTGTTCTAACAGTTTCAAAATTATATTTATGTTTCATTAAAAGCAAAAAGGGAATCCCATAAATGTATGGAGACTCAAAAGGGTACAACAATCTTCGCATTGCCCAGACGCCGGCATACATGAATTTGATTGTTTTCCTCTTTTATTTTCTGGTTACTTTTGATTCAGTTTTCGTTTTCATTTAAGGAGGGGTCAGCGTTTGGGGCGTCTTGACCCGGCTTAAATGAAAAGCCATATTTCTGCTGATGCCTGGCCCCAGTTTCTGACGTGCGATCGATTGCGCCTGTCCGAGCGCTGAGCCCTCGCAAATTTGTAGCTGTCTCTGGCCGGGACTCAGGGGCCGTGGCCAAGACTCCAACTTGGGATTCGGATTCGAGTTGGCCTGATTTCGGTTTCCGATTTTCGGGGTTAGGCAGCAAAAGTCATGCACTTGCCGCGGTCGATGAGAGCAGTTGCCATTGCCCGAATCTGAAGCTGAACTGAACGGAATCGGAATCGGAATTGTCTTCTAATTAAGTGCATTTCGCTTAATTAATTTAAACTAACTGTAAATTGAGAGTTTGACTGCGAGTTTGGGCGCGGTGGCGTCGTCCGCAAATGCTGGAAAAAAGCCAGGAGAGCTCAAGCCCAGGCCCAGTACCAGTGCCAGCACTTGAGCTTGTTAAGGCTGCCGACCGGAGACGACCAAGTTTATTAGTTCGTGCCTTCATTTCGTAATTACTTCAATTGATTTTGCGCTGCTGATGGCAACGGGACTGCGACTTTGGGTCCTACGACCATCGAATTGAACGGAACTAAGCCGGGCTCAAGCCCAGCCTTCGCTGCAGCTCTTTGCGCGCTTCGTTGCCTTTGATTGTAAATCAGTTTACTTTGCCATTTAGAAGCCTTTGTGTTGCTGCTGTGGTGGCTCTCTTTTTTGGTAGTCGCCTTGGCCAGGCACCGGCCCTGGGTGCTGGTTGCACTGGGTACCTGGGTACTGGCTCTGGGTAATGGTACAAAAGGTGAAATCACGATTTTCAAGTGCATCGCCATCGATATACAACGAGTCTACTTCGTCTCGCCTGGGCCATTGCAAATTGTAACTCTAACTGTACAACAGGTTCAAAGTATCTCCTAACAGGTACGCCTGCCCCGAAAAGGAGATCGGACTGGAGCCGATCCGCGGACTCGGGGTCTTTAATTATCGCCGAGGTATGCCAGCGATTCGCCCCGGGAGAACTAAGCAAATAAACATACAAAGCTGGCTGTGTGCTCGGCTGGGCTAAAAAGTTAATTAGGCTTTCCTTATTTTCCCATTCGGCATTCCAGAAATCACTCAATTAGAGGCGAAAGGCCACCAAATTGCCGAACGACCAGAGAACCATAAACCAGACCCATTCCGGCTCACGTGATAATAATCATGTGAAGAGTTTGATTTAATAAAGTAGCCGTCTGCCAGCTGGCCCTGCCGGGCAACTATAACAATAACTTTGCGGCCTTAATCGCGCCTAAACGACGGAGGAGGATCCCAATCCCGATCCCCAGCCCGGTGTGGTGGCCAGGAGGTCCAGCCGGTCGAGAGCGGGGTCATCGGTCGGGGGGCTGCGAGCTGGAAGCTAGGAGGTGGTGTGGTGCTGGGGTGCTGGGGTGCTGGGAGGCTGTGGGGCTGGGACTTCAACACCTCGGCCGGCTGTGACCCATGGCCAGCTAATTGACAGTATCGTGACTAAAATCAATTTGTTGTGTGCAGGCACAGCAACAAATTTCACGTTGTTTGCCGGACGGGACGGGATCCGGTGGGCTGGAGCGGAGCGCGGCACCTGGATGGCCAACTGCTCCCTCTATGAATGATTTACGATGCGTCGTTGCCGCGCTGACCCCGGAGTTCGACGTTGTTGAAACATCAAAAACACAGAAACAAAGACCCGGCGACCATCAGCGACGCCCGCTCATAATCAGCAGCACATAAACAACATTTCGCCGATCCAAGATCGCCGATCGCCGATCGGCGGAGTTTTCCCCTCGGACCCAGACCCCAGCCCCCAGCTCCATTCCTAGATCCCATCCTATACAGACGTCGGCCAGACGGACATAATCAGCCGGGGCAGTGGGTGTCCAGTGGAGAGCCGTCTCTGGGGGCTCCGATCCCGAAACGATCAGCATCTTCAACATGATCATTACGTTTGTTTATTGGCGAAAATTTAGAAATTTATTGCTCATTCGTTAGGGGCCCGAAATGTGCGTTCGTTCGTTCGGCTCTATGGAAGGCGAAATCTGTTCTCACACTTCGGGACCGGGACAGGCCACTGACAGGTAAATAGTTATAACTAGCCACACTTTTTCTCTCTTTGTTAAATGTGCATTTAGACAACATTATCGTCAATCAACGGGTGGCTCTCTTTGGGCAAGATTAAGCCGCATTAGGGGCCCCGCCGGAGGGGCTGGCGGGAAATTGGGGTTTCAACCTCGGTGTGTCTGGTGATTGCAGCCAAAAATAGCCGCACAATTGTGGCCAGGGGTCGTATGTTAATTGCCCCAAATCACCGATCAGTGGGGGAAGTGTTTGCATCACATAACCGAAGCATAATTTTGGCCATCGCAATGCCATAAAAGACTATGGGTCAAGTGACGCACCGCCAAAGTGGTTAAATCTCCTAATTAACTGATTAGGCGGCCATAAAATCGGACTTAATTCATTCCGCAAACCTGATGACCGATCAGAAATCAGTTTGTACAAATTTGAATACCCCACAAGTGGTGTTCCGTGTCGGTTCTCCGCTTCTGATTTCGTTCCCATAAATCGAAAATTTATCGCCTGTTATCCGCCGAGCCTTCAAAATGTTCCGCAACTGCAGATGATGGAGACGGAGCCGGGGCAGCCACCCTGCAATGACGTGATAAAGCCGCGTAATTAAAATATGAACAGCGTTCATCCGTTGGCCCCAACATGGCCGCTGCCCCCGGTGGCTCTGCTCCATTTTAAATAAATGTTTTATGGCAACAGAAAGCACACAGAGCCAAGAAAAATGCTAGTCGCATTAGCCGAACCGAACTGAACCTCAAGGATAGAAAACCGGGCACGAAGAGCGGCTCTCACGGATGTGAATTTGTGTGTGGAGTGTTGCCAAGAGGCCAACACATGGCCGAGATGGAGCAGCAGTTTTCGGCCGGAGCTGGAGCTGGAGCCGAGGCTGAGGCTGATGCTGAAGTTGGAGCTGGAGCTGCGGGAGCTAATAAATTTCTCGACGTCTGCCTGCCAGCTTGCCTGCCGTTTGACGCTATTGATCGTTAAGTAAATTGTCTGCAATTATGCCAAAAGGGAAAATAATAGAAATTATAACGAAAAGGCTCTGCGGCGGCTGTTGACTTTGTGAGGAGTCGCGTGGTGGGAAGTGGGATTCGGAGTCTGAGTTTGAGTCTGAGTCGCAGTCAAAGTCGGAGTCGGATTTGGAGTCGGAATCTGTGACAGCCGCATTTGCGCATAAGTTGTGCCGCCTTATCGGGCCCAGGAAATGCTGGCGATCATAATTCTTGCTTAGGTGGCAAATTGCTGGCAGTTGCCAATTGCATGTGGGTCAGAGCACTCACGAATCCGCATCCAGATCCCGCTCCAGACGACCCGACATTTATATTTATAACTCGTGCAGCGCCCGTTAATTGTTTCGCTCTTGATAAGTGAAATTTACCGACTCCCGGAGTGGCCCAGCTCCGACGTCGCAGTGGCTTTTTGGCCGGGTCTTGGCCAGCTTGGCTGACCAGCGACTGACAACTGACTGACTGGCCAACTCCGGGCTGTGTCAGTTGGCTATCGCAATGTTACATCCGTGCGTGCTGTCAATTAACATGGCCGAATCGAACAACCGAATCAATTAAGCATTGGCCGGCGATGCTAATAATGGCCACGCCCCGAGCCCCGGGCCTGTCATAAGCCGAATGCAAATCTGCATTCCGAGGGCAACTGCAGCAACAGTTGCCGCTGGACTGGCTCGAAAAATTCGGTTTGAGCCGAGTCAAGACTCTGCGATCTGGCGATCTGGCCTGTCCTCCCTGCCATTTGATTGATGCTTGTTGGGGGACCGCAGACAAACTGTTTAATTGGTCAGAAACCGAGTTGGCCGAATCTGCATTGTTGATTACATAAGCGCCGCTGGGTTGACAAATGTTTAGGCAGGACTCTGATCCTGTTTTCACACATTGTGCAACACGCCCGGGCCACTACAGTTGAGCTATGTTTTTCGGTTGACTTTTTCGGTATTTTGGATTTTGGGTTTTGGGCTTTGCGATTTTCTGGGTTGGTTGGTTTTCAGGCCCCGCCCGCGCATTGGCACTTTCGGCCGAATGTTCGATTTCAATTTGAAATCGCAGCAACGTGTAAAAATATTTGTGCAACTGACTGCGTTTTTCTTTTGGCAGTTTCTGTGTCTGTAACTGTTACTGTTTCTGTTTCTGTTTCTGATTGCTGCCTTTGATGCATTTCAAATGAGTTGATTTATGGCGAGTTTTTGGCTGCCTTTTGAATGACTGAATGACTGGCTGCCTGACTGACGGACTTCCAGACTGCCAGACTGCCAGACTGACGGACTGACGGACCTGTGCTAACTGGCTGGCTTGTGGCTGTCGCAGAGCATGAATGAAGGCTTGTTGATGTTGTGACAGCTCCAAAAACTGGACGGGCGCTCACAGACATGTTAAACTGCTTTAATTACTCCGGCCAGGCCAGCATGTGTATGCACCTATCTACATATGTACACTGCTGATTTTCGGTCCATAGATTTATGAGAATTTATGCCGCACCCAGTTGCAGTTGCAGTTGCAGTCGCAGTCGGAGTCGGAGTCACAGTCGCAGATACAGATACCATTCGCGTTCCAGTTTCGAGAGCTGCCCTTAGCCAAAAGGAAAGTTTGACGGGGATCCTATCCCGACTGACCCGCAAATAGTTCCATTTCGAGCGGGGAAACAGCATTTGACGCCCACGCGAACACGAGCCACAACAACATGGCCCACATGCTAAATGCCCACCCTTCCTCTGCTCTGGCTCCTCCTCGGCCGCAGGGGGACTTTGATAAATTCCGCACAAACACACGGGTAATTTGAATAATGAGGCGGGGGCCGAGGCCGACTTAGGGGGCATCAATCTGTCAACGCCGCGACGTCGCATTCTGTTGCCTGAGCATGCGCACAGTTTGAGTTCGATGGGTTGCCTGCCACTGCCACTGGCGGCGTCCAGGTTCGCAGCCAAGACAACCGGCCATCGCGTGCCGCCGGCTTCAGCTGCTCCTGCTGCTCCCCAGCCCGGCAGCCGCAGTTGTTCGCCGCGTGGGTCGTCGCAGTCATCGTCGTCTATCAATTAAACAAAGCGGCGCGGCGGCAGCAAAAGCAACATCAAATGCAAGGCCGGCACGGCTGCCAGGTACCCCGATAGGACCACTCGAGGTAGGAGACTCCAGGCCCAGTCCCAGTCCCACTCCCGGCTGGACCCGATCCGTCCCGATCCGGCCACCCAAAACGCTGCTCCAGTTGCCATTTGAGCAGCGCTTCCGCGCTGTCGGCCAGGGCAACCAGTTTTATTTCTGTTGTTTGCTGGCACTGAAAAAAAGGAAATTAAATAAGTTCAAGGTGACTTGTGGTATAATAGGAAAAATTAGTTAAGGAGAACTTAGGTTTCATCAAGCAATGGTTATGATTCAAGTCGTGTCCTTCTTGGTTAATAAATTAAATTGGTTAATACATCTGCATTCCAGCTTAGAGGAATTATATTTCATATATTTAATACACAATTATAATTATTAATATTTTTGTTATTATTATATTGTCATAAAAATATCAAACAAATAGCTAGTAAGCCGCGTTTTTTGATTTTTCGCACTGCAACCGCTTTGCTTGACTTTGTTTGGTTTCATTTCGTTTTGTGTGTTTCGCGGGTCTCGTGCAGGACAAACATGGAGCATTATTTAACGACACAATTCGTGCAACTCCCACGCATGCAAACGGCAACTCCAAGGAAAACAAAGCCCCCCGAAAAACGAGGCGAAAAGCTGCAAAAAGAGAGAAAAAAAAAGCAAAACTGAAAGCGAAAAATGCGAATTGAGGGTCTGAGGTCTCCACTCTGATGGCTGATGGCTGGGCTCTTAACTGATGGCCCAGCGACCGAAATTGGCACAAAAATGTCACCAGCCTGCCTCCCGCTCTCCTCTGCCTGGAGATCGGGATGGGGCTGGGTCTGGTGCCTTGGGCTGGAGAGGATTTGGGGGGATCTCGTGGATCCATCGATCATCGGCGGGAAAATGTCAAATTGGTTTATCAGGCCGCAGGAAAGGCGGCTTTAATGTCAGTTTAGCAATTTGACAAATGACTTGCGATAATAAAAATGCTAAAAATGTGGCACGTCGCGAGGTGCATGCCCGTTCATCGAACCCTGGCTCTAAGCCCGGCTGAAACCGATCAGCGGCTGTTATCGATAAGGCCGCGCTTGTTGGTAGCATGTTAGATCACATGTAAGCGAGCTGGAAGATTGACGATCGCTGCGCCGAGGATCGTGCCCATCGCCGGACATGGACATTCATAAATCGGCTGTATCGCATTTCAGTAACCACTGCCACAAATTACACGCAGCCCGGCGACAGGGGGCATTAATAATTGGCCAGCTAAATGCAATATCGAAGCCCCGAGAGCAGGCTTATCAATAAAACTGTTCGCCGGCCACGCCCGCACACACGCACTGCCAAAAGTGCGGCGGCTCCTCGGGCTTCGGCCCCGGCTCCCTCCGCCTCCGCCTGCGCCTGCGATACCGATTCCGATTCAGATTCCGATTCCAGGATGACAAATTGCGCAAATCCATGAGATAGTTTTTGGCTCTCAGCATTTGCACGATCGCCGGCCGGCCGGCCGTTGCATAATGTGCCGCTTAGATTTGTATCTGCTGCATGCACCATGTTGTTGACTCAAAACGCTGTCAAAATGGCCAGCCAGAAATGATTCCTGCGATAAAGAGCCAAAAAAGACAACGGAAAGCAAACAAATTCAGCGACTTGGGCTAGGCCTGTGCCTGCTCCGGCTTCTGCTTCTGCTCCTGCTTTTGCTCCACTGACCACTGGCCGGGCATGGACATTTAATAAACATTTTTGCACCATTTTTCAGCCGCCCGTCCGGCTGCTGCGACTGCCGCTGTCACTTCGGCTAATGGCCGTCGTTAGCTGTTCATCTGCGGCGGGCTTATCAATTTATCAGGCCCCTCCCCACCGGCAATTAGCCAGTCTAAGCGTCTAATTAAGTTGCGCCAGCACGAGCAGATACAAATGCTGATCGATGGCAGAAGCATCGCGGTCTCAGCGGTGAGAGATGAACGAGGATGCAGTCGAGGGTTGAGTGAGAAAGGGGGGTTATAGTCGAGAACATAGTCATCGATCGGACCCTCTCTCTAAATTACTTAAGTGATGTTAAAGAATAATTTTTCAACAAGGAATAAGTGTAATTAAAAAATACAAATATAAACTGGCAAATAATAAATATAAGTGGATTAGAGTTAGGTTCGATGGCTGTTTGTCTGTCTGACCTCCCGATACAGTTGCTCGAAGAACCGGCATTCCTGCTCCGAAAGGGTCAGCACCAGCGTGTCCGACTGCTGGCCCATGTCCCCGGAGTCTGAGTCTGCCTCAGCCGAGGGGGCATAAACAGGGGATGTAATGATGGAGGGAGCGGGCTGAAAGTTCGGCCTAAAGTCACGCCGGCAGAGCGGGCATCGGGTGTCCTGGCCCAGCTCGAGATACCGCTCGAAGCAGTCCGCACAGAAGGAGTGGCCACAGGAGATGCGCCGTGGCGCTTGCTGTTCATCTAGGCAGAAGATGCATGGACTGGAGGTCATGGTCGCGGCGCAGTCGCTTCTTTGGCTTTCGGTTTGCTTACCAACGACCTTGAAGTAGAAAATATAGGGATTTCCTTGTCTGCTGGGGAACGACGAAACTCGGAATTTCCACGACGCTTGAATGGCATTTCTATCCGGCCTGCTATGTCCTGGCTTTAATCGAGGAGGCTTGCTAAGGCGAGAAATGAACTTAATACTAGGCTTAGATTCTTAAAGGAATCGTGATTTTTGGGCTGGTGTCGCCGTGAGCTAATGATGCGATGCCCAAGACCAAGTGCAGACATGTATCGATAACTGAGCTGGCCGGGCAACACCTCTTGACTTCATCCCAGCTGCACCCAGCTCAGCTCTTGATGAAGTTCTCATTCAGATCGTGTTTGGATCGCCGCGACTCGTTCCCAGGCAGCTCTTTTGCATAATTCCATTTAATCTCGGCCAGAGTTGAGGGCAATTTTCAATTTGCCGTGCCGGCGACGCTCCTGTGGCTGTTATTGTTAATATTGCCATTGTTGTTGCCGGCGCAGCCGACGTTGTGTTGTTGCCATTCAAATTGCATTCAAATCAATTACATTCGAACTAAACATAATTCATGTGGTATGGGTTAATACAACAAATTACAACTGACATTTAAGCAGAAACATGAAACGGACAATTTAACATGAGCGCGGGATGCAGGCAGAAAGAGCCCAGGCGAGCTGGGGCCCAGCAGCGGCAACTACTTCTGGGGCTGGCATCATATGCAGCGGCCGAAAAAAGGCCAAAAATATATGAACGAAAATCGAATATACAAAATCCGAAAACAGAACTCGACTTGACTGGAGCCCCACACCAAATCGCAGCCACTCGGCTCGAGCTGGGCCGGCCAGCAGTGAGCAATCAAGGCAGGGTGACCTTCAGTATCCGCAAAAATGAAAATAAACAAAAAGCCCGAAACGCGACACGAAAAAAGTGCAGCCCCACACACACAGGCGAAACAACAATAAAATTCTTTTCTCACGATTGTTGACTTTAACACTTGCAGGAAAAAACCAACAGCCTCGCAAAAATACGGACAAAAAGTTACGAGTGCGAGTGGCGTTCGAGAATTCACTGTCATTGCCTGCGACTCTGAAATTAAGCCCCACAATGAACACAATGAAAATGAGCTACTGCCACTGGGAAGTGGCTGCCGATTCCGCCGGCGACAAATTTCCGAGCCGCCATCTCGAGGCGGAAGAAGACTCTCCTGGCCGAAAGTGCCCTGCTCTACATGCATTTCAATGGAAGCGAAATCGAAGCGGAGATAAATGTTCTGGCCGGCAGTTGTTTTACTTAATTTTATGTGCTTTGCATATTTTCGCAGGGCCGGACATTAAGCATTTTGCCTGCGTGCCGAGCTCATTTATTTGCTGCAGTTTCTGTTTATCGATTGAATGCATTCTGGTTTTGCCTTTTGCAATTAAGTGAAATTTATGTTACTGCTGGTTCGTCGCTTAAGTCTTTTGTTTGCGGCCCGCGCGCCAAGGCACGTAAATTGCCGAAAAAGCCGCAGAAAAATGCGTTTCCTACTTAGCGTGGGCAGACAGTAAGCCGGCTGAAGCCCCCGCGACCTTCCCGCGCTCCACCGATGACCCTCCCCTGCGCCTGGCCAAGCTCTTGGCTATCCTGCCGGCCAGCTCCTCATTTTAATCCGCCGCGTTGGTGGCGTGCATACATAATGCATAATTACCGGTTTCACTTTTCTCTCCGCTGGATGGCTGCGATTATCTTGGCATGCCTTGGCGTTTTTATTCCACCGAACAGATATTGTATTTTACAGGCACTGCGGTTTTATTGCCTCGCTCGTATGGTTTCTTAATTTTTAATTTTTATGATGTGTTAATGGATATTTCTGTGACATGACCTCCTGGCGTGCCGTTGTCGTTCGTCAAGCCCGTCCGCCGTCCCGTATTAAATTCAAAGCCAGAGAGGGGGAAACAGGAGCTCTGCGAGGGGGCACCGAGCCGGAGTCCGGGCATTATGCAATCTGCGACTGTAATTGAAGCTATTTAAAGCTCGTTACACGGCAAGGACACGGCTGCGGACTCGCAATCAGTCAGGCAAGGGCGTTCATCCCGAGGGGCCGTCAATCAAGACTGAGGCCGGGCTTGGTGCTGCATCGGGTGGTGTCCCTAGGTGGCGCCCTCCGCTAGCCACTCGGCCATTTGGCCAATCATCGCAGTTAAGTGCGCTCCACGCAACCGAATGTGACCCAGTTCCGGCTCGAAGCGGGGATCGACTTGTCGCTCAAATTACACGCACAGAGCCGGGTCTTCGGCCGGGGAATGATTACAGGGCCCAGGGCGTGCAATTTGCATCAATAAAACTGCGAGCGGAGAACTGGTATCTGGAATCAGCGCTCTGCGATCTGGGATCTGGAATCTGGATCCTCTGCTGCTGTAGGTCAGTTTGCAAAGGCTGTCCGGACGGCGTTGATGTGCTGCCTGCTTCTGCATTCTGCATCTGCATTCTGGCTGTTCAATCAAGTGACGATGGGCGCAAACGAGCCGCCACATGGCCGCAGATGGATTCCAGATCTGTCCAGCCCATCAGACGCCCCTCGGCCACTTTCATCTCGGCCGCGACTTATCCGCAGCTCCGCTTATCGGAGACGAGTCAGCAGCCGCGGATTTGACGGGTGTCGGAGCCACCAACTGACCGGCCAATAATTACTTTCTCTGCGAGTGGGCAACGACTGTTATTGATTTCGGCTGATTGCCGCCATAATTTTATTATGCATCATTAAGATACAGCTGCCCTCCCCAGCCATTTGCAAATTGTTTACGGCTCATGGAAGCATCTTGAAAGTGCCCAAATCTTCAAATCTCCACCCATTTCATCTCGCGCCGAATCCCAGACCTTTTTCACAGGCTCCAGAAGCAAGACTTTCCAAAACAAAAGCCCACCAAAACATTATGATGTGCAAATGTGAAAGGGCTGAAAAGCTGAGAAGATCGGAGGGAAATAAAATTATACATTATTGATAACCCAGCCAAGGGATTTCCATTTGAATAGGAGGCCCTCAAGCCGCAGAATGATTCATTAGCTTAATTTTAGCAAGTTATATTGCCTAGTTATTACAAGCCACTGGTGGGGTTCTTGAACCCTCGGCCGAGCTTCCAGCTTCGTCAGAAAACAATCAGGCATGAAGGTTATAATTTTGAAAAATTAAGACGGCTCTTTATCTGGAACTCGTTAAAGCAACCATGAAGGATAAGCGTGCACAAATTGAGCATCAGCTTGAACTGACTTAACCCATTGCCTTTCGGCAAAAATAAGGCGAGAATTCGAGCCAATTCGAACTGAATGATCTCTAATCAGAGCGCCCGCTTCAGAGCCTTTCGAAGGAATAACAAAATATCAAAGGGCCCCTTGCCCTTTTGTAAACACTGGCGCATCGAGCAGGAGTTTATACATTGTGCAACTTTTTTTTTTTTGCCCCAGTTGAAGTCCGCTAAATTAACTTCACTTCACATCAAAAAGCCACCAAAATAATATAAATTCACAGAGCCGAAGAGCCGAGCGGGGAAGCTGCAGCGTCTCCGCAGACCTCAAGTGTTATTCTCTGACAGTTCGGACGTCAACTTTAAAGTGAGATCTGTCATAAAAGAGCCTGCGCCGCTTTTGATTTTGATATTTTTGGCGGCTCAGAGATATATGGGGAAAAGGCTGAGAGCCTGAGAGATCTGAGAGCTGCGAGACATGCAACTGCCCAAAAATGTATGCAGATTTTTAATTAAAGCGCGTTATCAACAGAGCCGGGCCAGCAGCGAGACGGCCAAAATCAAAATCAAAAAACAACGTAAACCGGTTGACCCGATAGCCCATTTGGTCGGGACTTGGGGCTTGATCGTTTTGATCGCTGCGGTCGTCTTGGAGTGGCACTTCCTTAATTGGAGCAAGCATAACAGCAAGTGCGAGCGCTAATTTATTATGTTATTTAATAAATATAATTAATTAGGTAGAAATACCGGGGACGGCCAGGAAAACCAGCTCCAAAAAATTACTTAATAATTTCCCTCAGAAATAATTAATATCAATATTATTCAGCCTGGCCGCCCGAGGGCCGCCTCATCATCATCGAGTCGAGCGGCATGTCAGCGGCAACGGCGTGTTAAGCATTATTTCGGCTGGCCCTTAACCCCTTCCGCCTCCCCGGTCGCGACATAAAAATGCTTATTACCTACAACAGAACATGCACCACGCCCCGAGGCGACTCACAATTATATATTGTATATGTAAGCTCTTAAATATTGTTGCCCCAGCGAGTATATAGCAGGGGCTCTCGGGGTAACTTAAATCAATTGCGGCATATGGCGGCAGGGCTCAAGCTGCGCCCGAAGACTGAGGAAGATCTGCGGCCCGGCTCGTTCGCAACGCTTGAGTAATTTTGAATTTTGCGGCTTTTGTCCTTAGTGGCAAATGACTTGGACTTGGAGCTGGCTGGAGGAGGCTGCCGGCTCCTGGCCAGCGCTTTATGGCATTTTATGCTACTTACGCTGCTGCTGCTGTCCCCCGGCCAGGCCCGCTCTCGCCGCCGTCCCCGAATGACCGTAATTAATCAATTTGGCCAAAATGGCAGCGCAGGCCTTACAGATTGGTCAACGGCAACGTCCGTGTAATAACAATGAAACCAGCGTGTGTGCTGCCGACTCTCGTCCCGGCTTGTACTCATGCATATCCGCACACCATAAATTATGTTCGCACAGGGTTAAGCGCATTATTTAGGCATTCATCACGCGCTCTCCCCAATCCCGAGCCCGAGCCCGAGCCCGTTTGCGATCCTTAACCCGATCCCATTTCCAGTCCCAGGTCCCAGGTCCCAGGTCCAGGTCTGGGCCCCAGTCTCTCGGCCACTGTGCCGTGTAATAATTTTTGAAATTTATGTAAACAGTGTTGATTATGGATGAGTTATGTTTTGTTTTGTTCGCACTGCCGGCGCAGTTAATTTTAAGCTTGTTTTGCAACTTCGTTTATCAGCTCCCTGCCTCCAGATCTCCTGGCGAAAACCTACCTGAGTCATCGTCCAATTGATGTCTTTATTAGGCCGCCGTCGCTGTCGCCACTTGGCTGTCAAATTTTGGAGCGCCTGGCCTTGGGTTTTTAGGGGATTTTTTCAGGGGAAATTATTATTTTATAGTAGTAAGTAGGCTTAAGAAATGTGTAGTTAGGAAAAGGCTGTTTATTCACTTTGATCTAGTTGTCTCCCTGGCAGATGTTTCCTTCGCTGTCAACTCCGAGGAGCTCTCGGCGTAGTTGGGCCTGACCACGGTCATGCATCGTTCGCGTGCTTGAGCAGCACATTAAAAATTACACGAAAAATAGCTGGGAACGGCTGCCAAACGTTGCTCGGGGGCAGCGCGGGAATTATGACCCGCGGGCCGGGCCAAGTGGCTGCAGCCATTTGGGTGGCGCCTTTGTCTCTCGTTGGTGAAACGTGCCACAGTCGGAGTTGGAGTCGGAGTCGCAGTCGAAGTCAGAGCCACAAAGAGTGCCACATGCGGCGCTGGTTGCCTGCAACGTTTCATGCGCGAATAATATTTTAATTCTGTCGATCAGCCGGCACGTTTCGTCGAAGCCAATCACAGAGCCATCGACATGTCCCCGTGCGCCGAGAGCGACGCATGTCACCCGCCTCTGGGTCTGCCCGGCTGCCAGTTGTGGGTGCTCGACTCGGGCTAATGGAGCTCTTAAGCATGCGAGCTGATAAAAGCGACAAAACATTTAACAAGTAATTAAACATAAAGCGCGCCCCACATGACTGCTGGCTGGTTCTGCCGCGCGGCCATAACTGTAACTGCAATTGGTCCCGAAAGTGGGTTAAGGACGCTGCACAGCACTCAGCGCCAGAGCCGCACCACCGCACCGCTGCACCGCCGCACCACCGGGCCGCACTCCAACCCCTGGGACAGCCCCCGCCTTTGGCAGCCAACATTCATTTCGATCTCGCTCGCGTTCCTATTTATTTTTTGCTGGGTTTCTCTGATTTTTTTCGGGTGAGTTGTAATAGAGTTGCTGAAATTTGGCATTGTATTTATGGCCCAGGCATCTGACCCACACCCACATTTCATTAGATATCCACCCAGGGCGCGGTGATAAATGCGATAATAAATATTCGAGTTGTTTCGCTGCGAGTGTTATAATTTAGTGTTGATTAGTTTGCGCAAATAAGAGTTATTGATTCAATTTCAATTAAAAGGATATGAATGTTTCGCCTAGGCGCCGGCTCCCCGCCGGAGCACTCACCTTAGTCCCCTTGCGGTTCGCCCACGAACAAAAGACTGCGGCAACGAACTTGTTTCGCAGAGTGTGTGTTTGCTCTGCTCTTTTCTCACCTCTCTTAAGGCACCGGGGCATTGATACGGCCCGGTTATTAATGATGCCTAATGAGTGGGTTGGACCCAAAACTGCGCAACTGAAGCCGCAACTGCAACTGCCACTGCTACCTGGCAGCGAACGGGGCAATTATGTGTCATTTGTACGAAATCCCAGGGACATGCAATTTGGGTGTACAATCGAACTAAAGCGTTTATTAACTTATTTTCGTAGGGCTGCCAGTAGCTCGCTCGCAAGTGTTAAAATGGTAGGGTATCTCTACAAGGGCACTGAGAGCTGCCAGCGCAGGCGGTTGGGATTGCCGGGGAACTGGTAGTCGGAGCTGTTTGGGGAAGGGGGAGCTGAAAGGGAGAAACAGATCCTTAAGAAATGGCAAAACCTGACAACAGCAAGTGCAACTCACATAGATCAAGAACAATTACGAGCCATACCAGCACATGGGACAAAACACTGCGCTCCGAGGGTTAGGAGGCCTGATCGGAATGGTTGTGGGACAGTTGACGCATGGTGAAGGTGGTTTCTGCTGGTGAAGATGGGACAAGACACATGGTAACACCACATACTCAACGGGAAATGCTCCTACCTGGGGTGCGGAAGCCCTCCTGGATCTTGTAGATCTCGTTCAGCTCCCGGGCACTGCACAGGGGCGTGTCCACCTGGGTGGTCTCGTTGAAGCGCCCGTAGTCGATCTCGTAGGCCTGCAGGTCCTTGTTGTACAGCACCACCGGGTCGAAGCGGTGTCCCCACAGAATCTCCGTGTTGATGTAGCTGGACCTGGCCTGGGTGCTCTGGCCGGTGGACTCCACGGTGCCCTCGAGGATGACCACGATCTCGAATTTGTCCTGCAGCATGTCGGTGGCATTCAGGTTGTACAGCGGCGAGTTCTCGTCGATCTTGTGCTCAATGACCATCGGCCAGATGAAGAACAGGTCCGAGCCAGAGTCGTCGGTGCCGATCTCTAGCTCCGTGAAGTACTGCGTCATCACCTCGCCCTCCTTGGTGCTCTTGGTGCGAATCAGCTGAGCCCTCACCCCAGCGCCGATGATGTGGGACTTGCGCATGTCGCCCACCCGGAACATCAGCGACAGGCAGCCGTCCCGCTGGCAGATGACCGCGTGCTTGGAGAAGAGCAGCGTCTGGGCCCGCTGCTTGGCCCGCGTCATCTTGGCAAACACTATTCCGGCCATGAAGGCGGAGGACATAACGCCGTAGATGGACTGGAAGCACATCATGAAGATGGCCTCGGGACACTCGGGCGAGGTGGTGCGCACTCCATAGCCGATCGTGTGTTGCGTCTCAATGGAGAACAGGAAGCAAGAGGTGAAGCCGTCAATGGCCGAGACACAGGGCGCCCAGCCGGACTCCTCTGGAAGAGGTAAAAATATTAAATAGCTTTACTTGTCCTACATGATTTTTACCTTACCCTGGTTGTCCGGCAAATGGAGCTCCTCCAGATCGCCGTGTGTGTAGATGATTAGCCACCAGATGAGCGCGAAGAAGAGCCACGACAGAATGAAGCTGAGGGCGAAGGCCAGCAACGTCCAACGCCACTGCCAATCCACCATTGTGGTGTACATGTCCTGCAGGAAGCGCACGCGGCGCCTTTGGAGGTGCTTCTGCACCACGTTGCAGTCGCCATTCTTGAACACAGCTCGTCTGCGGACTCGTCGCATGCTGCCAGGCCGGAAATTGCGAGATCTGTGGAAAAATAAAATGCATTTAAGAGGAATGCCTGAAAGTGGGCTACGAAAAGAAAAATGCTTTTGGAAATTTAGGATTAAAAGATAATTAAATATAAAATATATCAAGTTCAAAATATTTAATAAAGGATTAACTTATACTGCCCTGAATGACTCATTTCAAAAGACGATTAATCAGTAACCTCACATTAAGACACACATTAATACGAGGCATTTGTGTAACCCCATTACCTTCCACATTCCTCTGCTGTTATCGCTTCATTGCCATGTAATTCCCATGATTTATGCAAGTGTCAGCTGCAATTGGATGTCTCGACATCGTGTTTTTTAATTTGCCTGAATTAAGCGTGCGCTCAGACACTCGTTCTTTTTGGCCAGGCCACACGATAAGTGCATCTTATTAACAGCGCCTGCGGGCGGACTTCAGACGGAATCAGAGCAAGTGCATCCCGGCTTATGGCACTTAATTGCCGCTCACCCACCGATCTTTTGATTTATTACCCCAACCTGTCACAGCTCGCTGCGGTTTAATGGGTCTGAAGCGGGACACCCACATGGGGAGAGGGCTCAATCATCCGGACTGGCTGTCGGTCACCTTAACCCCGCATTGACACCCGACACTTGCAGCGATTAATTGGCATTGTGCCGATTGCATTAATGCCCGCTAATCAAATTTAGTGCCTCACTGGCTATATGTACGACATGTGATTCATCTTGCCGCTTGGCCGTGTGTCTCACTTAATTCTTCATTGTTTTCGCTCGCCTGTGCGGCCCACGCATTAGTCAAAAATAGGGAAGAATCAGTGAAGCCGCCGCCGCTAAGCGGAGAAGGAAGTGCAAGCTATCGCCGGTGGGAAGCAAACCTTCTGCCCAACCGTTTAGCGGCTGACAAGTGTGGGAACGCGTCGCGATTCGGGGGGCAGCACAGCCTAATGAATAGCACTCGTAACGCGCCCCTAAATCAAGCGACCTGCACTGCAATCTGCAGTCACTAAGCAAACCCCTGCCGCGGGCGTAGCCATATAAATTACAGCCGCAAACGACGGGCGGCGTTCCGCTAATCAGCTAGACAAAAAGCCAGCAAAGAAGATGCGACAACGTGACACGGACGGACGCACTGCCGCACTGCCCCCGGCCGATGATTGAGCGGCTGTCGGCAAGTTCAAGTTGAATGTCAGGCCCCTTGACGAGCTAATTACCGCGCGGAAACTCTGGGCAATTGGCTAATTGCTGAGCGGAGCTCCTATTTCTACTCAAAATTGGGATGCCTCACTGGGAGGGGGGTCCCATGGGGTTGCTTTCCGGTTTCAAGAAAGGAAGTACTTGCCTCGGTAATGGAAGTAATAAATTCTGAATAAATAAATTACGAGTATAATAACGTCGTAAATTATAAATATAAATTAGAAAACTCTATATTTTTTAAGAAACAACTCCTGAATGCCTCTGAAATACTCCCTAGAAATGCGCACCCCTTGGCCAGCGAGTGGCTGGATCCTTTGAGCGCCTCGTAGTAGACTCCCGCCTGCGAGGGCGTGTGGGAGATGCCGCGCATGTACTGCCGCTTCCACTCCTTCATGTGGGCGAAGGTCTCCTCCTTGTCGGCGCCGCCGCCGTTCAGCGTCTCGGCATCGGCGGGGTCCTGCAGGACCTGGACATCGCTGAGCGGAACCTGCATCTCGCTAGACGTTCTAACTTCGCGATCTCGAATCAAACTGAAGCTCTTCGCCCAGCGATTCCGCCCAGGCCAACGTCAGTGGGCCCGGAGTTTGCCCAGCCAATTAGAGCCATTCTAACTAATGGCCCAATTATTGACCCAGTCACTTAGCCAGGCAAATAGACTACCTGGGAAACTCACCTGCAGCTCGGCTGCCGCGGGAACGCCTTGCCATTTGCGGAGAGGCCGTAGAAGCTGGTCGGCCGATTGGGCACTATGGTGATGGGGTAGGAGTGCGGGTTGCTGATCACGCTGTCCAGCGAGTCGGGGTCCGCCTCGACGGCCTTCTTCAGCGGCTGGGCGGCCTGCTCGCCGCCATTGGCCTGCGTGGTGGTGGTTGCCGTCGAGGTGGGCGCCGCCGAGTGGCTGGAGAAATTGAAACGCATCTGTGGGAGGTCGGTGTGATAGCCTTTTCAATTAATTTGCTTGGACGACGGGGTCGGGTGAGTGCCGCCTCGAGTGGGCAAACAGAAACTTGCGATAAGTGCAACCCAGGTGCGATAAATCTATTTTCTTGCCGCCGGCGTCAGCGTCAGCTGATTCGTCCAGATTTCTGCGAAGCAAAGCGATCTGCTATCCGACCGATGGAGTCACGGGCAAATTATTTTATATTATTTGCGTTATAAATAGTGTAAAGATTATTAAAAAGGCCCAAATGGGCAGCTCTCGAAATCACAGAAAATCCAGCCGCGCTTCCTTAAACCGTATGATTTTTCACACCCGCTGAGCACTTTTCACAAGGTTCGAGGCAAACACTTGGGCCTAAAGCGAACCCATTTGGAAAATCTGCGCACGCACCGTGAATTCTTTTATCGAATTTCGCCCCTTCGGCACGTTTCGGCTTAAGTAGTTTTAGCACCTCCTTATGAGCCGTCAAAATATTCAATTGATTGACACCTTTGAACCGATCACTTTTTAGATGTCCATTGTTATGCTAAAGAGCTTCAATCGCTTGGGCTTGCCACCAAAATATTGTAACTAATTTACAGAGCTATTTCGCTTTCTTGGGTCGGCGCGTGTCGGGACTGGAATGAGACGACTGGAGGCCGCAAGATCACAGGGCACTCGACTCCGAAGCCGCAGCCACAAAGCTACTGGATCGACGAGAGCTACGGATCCGCGAGTCTGTCCAATGGATTAAATGACGGCCGACTGAAAGAACATTTCCCAAACTAAACAAAAGTTGTGAGCAGAAAGCGAAGCGCTGTAAATGAGCCGCTGGCACACACACACCCGCGCAGGAAGAGAGAATTACACACACGGCACACACACCGCACAGCACACAGAGTCGGGTCGACACTTCTCGCACTGCAGATCGGCGATGCTCTCACAGATACAGTTACCGAAAGATACAAGTTGTGGCTTGCCGCGGAATAAGTTCAATTGGAATGATTCGTAAATTGGAAACGAAGCGGAAGATAAGCGCGATAAGCTCATCTTATCTCGCGGCGGAGGAGAGAAATCAGAGGCCAGACACTTCCCAATGCAGGCGACCTTGGGCCGCCGTGAGCAAGGGGTGGCGTATACGTAATGTTCTGTGTCGCAATATCGATCGGCCAGGGCCCGGAAAGCTCTGATTTATCAGAGTTGAGATGGAAGAGGGTATGGGAAAAGGACAGACAGATCTCTCTATTTGCATAGACGGCGCACACAACGGCCCTCGTTCGCATCTTCGTTTAATTTCGAGTACAAGGTGGCGTATACGTAATATTCGTCTGTTTACCCGCCACTCACGCGCAAATCGGCTGCATTGTGCAAACACAAGCACAAACAGTGGTGACGTTAATGGCAGAGATATATCCCAGCAGCGACATGTCCGCCGAGGTATTGCTGGGGGGCAGTCATCGGGAAAGTCACGCGTAGTTTCTTTTTATGGCCTCCAACCAATTAAAACCGATCACCAAAGCCGTAAATCACCGGCCATTGTGATGACTACAAAGCCGAATTTAGTTTTAAACCCCAAAAACTTTACAAGAACAACTTCTAACTTACAGATGGCTCTAGGAGAGCGCAGATGATCGTTGCAGGAGTGTGGAACTGCACAAAATTGTTGGGAAAATGTTAAAAAAGTGCCATATGTTTGTGATGCTAACCCCCGATGCATACAGCTAGGTGTGTGACCTGCAGAGGCCCCCCTCAATGGACAGACTGATGCAGACACTTCAATGCTCTTCCGTCATTCCCGCCTCAAGCCCAATTTATGATCCACTAAATCCAGTAAACGCGGATGAAGAGCGCCCGAACAGCTGCGATAATTGAATAATCAGCTTGGTGGCCCAGTGTGTGTGCGACCCCTGGATGAATCTAGATGAGAGTGAAGCCCCTTTTCCACTTTGGCACCCCTTTGGGGGCGGCTTAACTCGCGTCAAGTGCAAATTTGTAGTCAATCATGGTGCCACTCTGCTGTCCGGGGGTGTTAATTAGCGTTTAGGTCCGCACAAAGCCACCAACGGGGCGGGCTATTTCTGTAATGGTCAACAAATCGATTCGGTTGACTCTTCCAATTAACCCCCCTCCGACAGATTTATATATTTATTGCTAAAATTATGCGAAATGCTGCGTTTGCCGGGATCGGGCATTAAAATGGTTCACGTTTGCATTATGCAAGAGCGGTGCGTCTAATTGAAGGTTTATTCAAATATTTATTTATTATTTATTCGTGGGTCATTTTTGGAAATTAAATAGTGCGACCGAGATATCAGTTAATTTTCCTTAATAAAAATATATAAAAAATATGATTCATTTTGTTTTGTTTGTTTTGTTAAATACTATTTTTGAAAATAAGCAACAACATTTTGCATTTAAATTCGATATCAAAAACTATCGATACAATTTAGTCGTCCGTGGTTAGAGTATCGACTAAAAATAATAGCAAGTGTTACAACCTGCCTTTTAGCACGGCCATGCACACTGCTTTCTACGTTTTTGCACTGCTTTCTTAAAAGTTAGTCAAGTTGAAGCGCACCCTATCGCTCGAAAAGTTACTTTCTTTTTTTCAAAACTTAAAATTTAAAATCTCTTAGGCTGAATAAATATGGGGACTGAATTAATTTTAAGCTTACTTTTATGCTATTTTATCGCAGTTTTCTTGGTGACGTCATTTGCAGATTTTAGATCAGTGGTGTTCATGTAGCTATATTGCACAGCTGGGACAAAATCATGTCTCTTTTGCTATCAGTGATGTTTATTTAGTTATATTGTTTTTAACCGATTAAGAAAGGGAGGCCTCTTCGGTAAACCGATTTGGTTATCCCCTCCAGAATGCCAAATACAACAATAAAAACTTCATAACTTTGTCAAAAAAGCATTAATTTCAATTCTTAAAGTTTTTCTAGCGTTAGTTTTTATTAGGTTAATAAATCTGCATACTAAATAAACTATTAAAATATTTTAAAATTTTGACAAATTTTTTACATTTTTAACGATGTAACCCCTTATATTTTTTTGAAAAAATTTACAAAAATTATTTTTCCTCAGAACTTGGCTAGATCGATTCGGCTTTCTAAGCTGATCTAGAATATATATATTTTATAGGGTCGGAAATTAATTTTTACCCCACAAAAGTTTCGAAATGTTTGAAAAAATGGCTAAAACCAGGTCGCTCGATTATTCCTTTGGATACAATACCATACCCTCTTCACCCTCATAGAAACAAGAAAAGGCAATCGAATAATAAAATATTTCTTTTAATTTATAAAAACATCGTGTGCCAGAGAATGGCGATAGACTTGTGACTATTTACACTTTAAGGAAAGAAAGAAAGAAGTCCTGACTTTGGGTATGAGTGTATACAGGATGTGTGTGTGTGTGTGAGTGGTTGGGTGGGATAGGGGGAATAAATGCTGGAACTCTTATGGGCTAGGTGCTAACAATATAGCTAATCGTATAGCTAACGATTCCTACGAACTACGAAAATTGTACAATGAAATTGCATTTAAATATTCTGGGTTTCGCGCGATCTTTCACAAAATGGCAATACGAAATGTGTGCTGAGTGTGTGATGTGGGTGTGTGTTTGTGAGTGTGTAGTGTGTGTGGTGTGTTTGGTGTGTAGATTATGGTATGTTCACATGGCAGCACCGTTGTAGTGCTGATACATCTCGTCCCAGAACCGCTGACGTTCAGGCTCCGGATTCGTCTTCATAGCCAGATTGGCCGAGATGTCCATGTAGTTGAGACTGTTCATCACGTTGGTGGGATCGATGGGCGCCCACTTGGTGGTCAGATAGGGGTCCTCCGTGTCTGGCGTGGGAGTGCTGCAATGGAGACCTCTTCAGTAGGGGAAGGTACCGGGATTCGGCATGGTTACTCACCCGTATTTGGCAAAATTCGTCCACATGCGCACCATGCGGTTCTTGACCTGCACCTCCATCGACTTGGGGTCCAGGCTCAGGTTGAAGAAGCCGAACTTGAACAGGTAGCCCAGCTCATCGCCGTGGCAGACTCCGGGTCTCGGAATGCCCAGCATCCGCTTGTACAGCCCAAGGGAGCCGTCGAAGGAGAACCTGTACATGTACACAGGCGCATTGCCGTATTTGGCGTGGTTCCGGGCCGTGCGACGGATGCCCTGCAGGAACATGAGGTCGGTGAGGAGCTAAGGAACAAAGGATATGGTGTTAATAAGCCTTAGGATAATCGGAGATCTTCAGAGGAGTACATACCGCTATCATCTCGTCCACGGACTCAATGCCCACGTGCTTGTTGCCCAAATAAAAGGACCTTATCTCGCGGGTTACCCTGTCATGGACATGCGTCACATTCAAGTCCTGCGGCACCAAGCGGCCGAAGTCGTTCTCAATGATGCTCAGCAGCTGGGGATTCTTGCGCAGTCCTAGAAGGGGAACAATAAATAAGAGATTAATCTTAAATCTTTAAAGATAATCCCAGCATATTCCCTCCGCCACTCACGTCGTATGAACAGCATCGCCTCGTGCGTGTTGTAGCCCGTCATGTAGGCCACGTCGCTGTTGAAATTCTGCGTCTGGTACATGTCGCTGGGATGCTGGGTGATGAAGGGCTGCTCGTAGAACTGCTCCTCCTGCGAGTCCTGGTTCCAGTATCCCTCCACCACGGGCACAAATGGCAGGCCGATGTTGTTGCGCTGATCCTCGGCGGTGATCGTCGTAGGCGCCGCCTCCACCAGCTTCATGGCCGGGACCCGGCGGAGAAAGTCGAGGATTTCCTCTGTTTTATTGGCACCCACGTAACCCAGATTGGCGGCCAGACGAGCAGCTCGCTGGCTGGAGCTGGCCGACATGGACCAGGGATTCAGGGCAGAGCCGCTCTGAGAAATGGCGCGGTGGAATAAGCCCTTGGAAAGGGGCGAGAGGAGCAGCAGCTGCACGGAGGAGCCTCCCGCTGACTCCCCGAAAACAGTAACCTGATTGGGATCTCCTCCGAAGGCAGCGATGTTATCCCTCACCCACTTGAGCGCTAGAACCTGATCCTTGAGGCCCTGGTTTCCAGGTGCATCGGGACCGGCAGTGAGGAAGCCCAGGGGGCCCAGTCTATAGTTAAGTGTTACGAGGACTATATCCTCGGTCACCAGGTAATCGGGACCGTAGAGAAAGGAGTTGCCGGAGCCGAAGGAGAAGCCTCCCCCGTGGAGCCACACCATCACAGGCAGCTTGGGCTGCTCCCCGGAGTCCTCATCCTTGGGCATTCGTGTGGTGAAAACGTTGACGAACAGACAGTCCTCGTCGCCCTTGAAGGTGTCTAGAATCATGTTCTTGTGCGGACAGCTCTGGCCCTCGCGGGACGCATCGCGAATGCCGGACCAAGGCTTCTCGGGCTCAGCAGCACGGAATCTGGGAAAGGGGATGAAAGCCTTAACATTCAATCTTGGAATTCAAATGTTTTATTTTACCTCCTGGCTCCTGTCGGCGCTGCACCATAGCGCATGCCCTTGAAGCTGTAGTATCCTCCACGCTCTCCTGATCGGTACTTCTGGTAGCGGCCCCGCACCTTGCCCAATGTCGTGGTGGCCACGATCTCACGCTCTTTCTGTGGGAAATACAATCGAAATATAAAGATGAATATCCTTGACCCGACTAATTTACTATTCATTCATGGAATCCTACTTTTGCAGTATTGGTACTTGCCACAAAGAACATTCGCACTTGCTTAGTCGGTTTAATACCAGCTTATGCCTTAAAGAACAGATTCTTAGTCATAGTTTACTGGTCATCTGTCATTGAAAATATTTTAATAAATTAAACATTGACTCTTCTAAGCATCTTTGTATATATTATATAATTATGGCCTCTAACTCTTGTAGTTTATGGTCTATTGGTCAGTTTAGGGTGCTGGTCTAGTGATCGCTTGCCTCTTAAGAGGTTCTAAGTGAATATTTCGCCAAGCAAACATAATTTGCTGCACCAATGACCACTATGTAAAACAGCGAACCCACTCTAATGCCCACTAATTTGTCTGCCACTTGCGAATGCCGAAAGATCCGAGTTGCGCAACCAATTTGCATCGGAGTGCGAAATTCTACTCTGGGCGAGTAGAACCGGCGCAGAGAAGTATGCCATGTGTCATGTGCAAGAGTTTCGCAACCAACTCGGTCAACGGCCAACGGCCAATGGTAAATGGCCAAAAAACCAAAAAGCTAGTTTTTGGCTTTGATCGACTCGACTGCCCGGTTTTGGGGGGCGGGCAAATGTCGGCTCTTTCTCTGCTATTGAGCGCCGCGACCTCAGCCCCGAGCGGCAGCTGCACCTGCATCCACATCCATGTTTGGCCAGCTGGCTGGCCACGTTCAAGTTGAGAATTGATTGCCCACTTGGCCTAAAGAGGTTCTAACCGTTTCAAGGACGTGGCCTGAGACTAAGACTCACCCGCAGCGATCGCACCACCTCCTGGACCACTCGCATGGCCCGCGACGGCAGCAGCTGGACCAGCGAGTTGGGATGCGAGGTCAGGGTCTTCCAGGCCGTTGTCTCCTGCAATTACAAGGTTGGAAAATAGTATGTAAATCAAGGGGGGGAAATTAAAGAAAAGATTCAATATATTTACTACAAACTTAATAATGAAAAGACTAAGAAAGACTTGAGCATTATCTTAGAACTATTCATCAAGCATTCTAAACTTATGATCAGACTTAAAAATACAAGTTAAAAGGTTTATTGTCATGTTAACATTAGTGTATTTTGAAATAAAACGAGATCATCGCCTCTTTTCATTTTCTGAAGACAATTGACTGCAATTAAAAGCAGACAGACAATTGCAATTATTCTGTTTTTGTTTTGTCCTGCATTTAACAGCGATTTACAAAACATGCGGCTGCGCCTTGTGCAAAAGCTCATGTCCAGCTTGATCCAATGAACGATGACAATTTCGGGGCTGTCCGATTTGTAAAGCGGCGCTAAGTGTTAACGGGCAGAGCAACCTTCACCGACTGCGCCGTGTCGCTTAATTGAAATGCCATTTGCATAACTCGAGTGCTCGGCAGGTGGCAATTAGGCGGCGGCGGCGGCTGCCGTCTGTCCGTCTGCCTCGCTCCGCGGAATTGGCCACAATGGCAGTCACGTGCTGGCGGAGGAAACGCCAATCTCGGTGTCGCATTAGAGCGCCGGGTTCCCAGGCGCCCACGGGGCGTGTGTCCCCAACCGATATGTATCTGTATCTGTAAGTGATTCCGTATCTGGCGGTGAATCATGACATAGTTAGACGCCGACGATGGAGCACCGAGCACCGATTCAAGTTCACCTTTTACGACTGTTGTTATGCTAATTACGCCTGCCGCACACTCTGCCCTGGGTAAATATTCGCAGAGCGGCCGAGATCGAGCCCAATTGCTGCAAGGTATTCGGGCTTCGACTTGCTGGCTTCGACTTGCTGTCTCCGTCCGTATGCTAATGTGGGTGTAGCTGGTTTATAACAGTTTTCTATTAAGCCCCGTTCCGATCGATGTTGGCTTTAATTATAACTGCTTAATGCGCTTGTTGGCGATAACGAGGCACGCAGTTCGGCTCAAGAAGTGGGTCATTGTTCAAGGTGTAGGAAAATAATTAAGGCTTAAAGATCTGTCAATCCGTCTGGCTGTCGGCCAAAATTCCAAAGCCAATCCTCGGATCGGCTCTGCTCGAATATGCAAATGGATACCAGTTGCATTCCGAATCTCGCATTCAATTTTGCCACTTACAATGCAAACATTATGCAATGGGGAGCGCTTTCACGCCACGCTCGAGAGCCAAAAATAAATGCGAAATGAAATGCATATAAAAGGCAGGCATAGAAAGCTTTGATGCAACAATGGATCGTCCGCCGATATACCAATGTATATTGCATAAGAACCAAATGGAGTACGAACCGTGGTAGAACGGAGCATTTGGGGGATTTGGCGCATGTCCGGTGACCCGGAAGAGTTTTCGCTTTTTTCCCCATTTCCCGGTGATATTGCTGTGGGTCCAGCCACTGGCGGTGGCGTTGTCGATGTGCTCGTTGTGGTCGTAGTGGCGATTAACAAAAGCGCTTCGGCTGGTAAATCTTGCAAATCACCGCTCAGGCCGGAGCCCGATTCCGATCCCTCCTCCACCTGGGACTTTCTCTCCGCTGTGACTATGATCCGCTGGACGGATTCATTCGGTCGCTGCACACAAATTGCCAAGACAATTAGACCAGTGGCCAGCACAAGAGCTGCGATCGCCGCGGTCGCAAAATTCCGGGGACAGGCCATTGGGGGGCTTTGATCGTTCGTTCGCTGGCTGTGCTTTTGTTTTATGCAACCGTTTGACAACCGCACAAATTCGCAATGCACTACGCCGCGGAGCCGTAAACTTTGATTTATTGAACTCGCGACGGAGGAGGAGTAGTGACAGGCGGAGTGACACTGGGAAGCAGTCACTGGGAACCCGGGATCAACGCGTTCGGTACTCTTCCGCCAACAACTTGCAACTTGCGCTTTCAGCCGTCTGAAGCCTTTTGAGTCGAGCTCTCTAGCAGCGCTGCGAATTAAATTCCGCCTGCTCCTCGATTTTCCTCGATTTTTTGTTTTGGCATGGCAGTCATTAAAGTACCGTGGGTTGTAGAAATCAAGAAGGGGTATGTCTAGCTGGACGTAGGTTGGGCTAACCCAACAGTTCTCTCATTAAGCTAATTGTATCAGGAATAATGTCAACTGCAAATATATTCCCTAAGTTTCAGTTTTCAGTTTATATTTGTTCCATTTCCTGGGTATCCAGTCGTCGTATCACCTGCTAAACTCAAAACTTGCCATCTTGCTAGAGCTGCACTTGTTATAGTCTGTCCGTCGGTTGTACAAATTTTTAAATACATTTTTTGGCTGAGTTTTGTTTATTTTTCAGTGCTTGTAATCATTGTTTTTATGGCCGGGTTATGTAAGGCACGCAATGCCTCAGCACAGAGCAGACATTTGGCCATTGTGCCGTGCATTCTGTAGTTGTAGACCGAGTTGTCGGCCTTTTATCAGTCAATGTTATCCGACCGGCAAACGGAAATGTTTCTGTTTTTTAATTGCCATATATTTATTCAGTTATGGCCTCATGATGGGCATAATGTGCTGATTGAGGGCGATGTAAATTGTTTGTTTTTCTGCTTCGGATCGAAAAAAGATAATTCTGTTCACTTGATTATGGGTGCTATAAATGAGCTCTGTGCTGCATTTGCGTTGAGTTAAGTATTGGCAATTGTTAGCAGTGGATCATAAAGCTCATTCAATATGTGGGCCAAGTGTATTGCCAGGTCGTTTTGGGTCTTTGCACTCGGCTAATATAAACGTAATGCTAGCAACTGCATTGGAATATTAATGAATGCCAGAGAGATTCGGATCAAATATTTTTAGAGAAACTTGCGGAAGGCTGAGCGATGTTTGGCCTGCCCACCTGTGACCTTGCCTTTGCCCGGGCCGCTGTTTGGGGCCAGAAACTGCCTAATTAGCAGGTGCCAATACTCCTATTTTCACGCGCTTCACTTGGCCCATAAAACAATAGAACTCCCCTTGCAATTGGGCACTTGGCCAGCTGGCCTGAGCACCAGTATTTGCCGTTTGGTGAGCCATAAAGTCCATTAACGGGCACATGTAAATGCAGTGACCGGCAGCGGCGGCTGTCGACTTGGCCCAAACACAAGACAGTGGCTCCGCGTTCATTGCGGCTACCTGAAGAGCGGGCGAGGTGTTGGGTTACTCTCGGGGCGGCAACAAATTTGCGACACTGTGTCAAAGTCACACTTGGCCACTTGTGGCTTTGATTTAAATGCCAGCTTTAATGGTAAATGGCCGAGTCAGCAGAAATGCTCGAAACGGGCACGCTCCACAGAGCTGCTTTTGTCTCCGCCAGCAGCCCTAAATTTATTCTAAGACATTCCATGGTATTGACAGATACATTCTAGCTCTCGCGGGGTGCTTGAACTCACCTTAAGCGTGTTGGATATCTTCCCGGCACGCGCTATGGCCGTGCCAAAAGTCGACGGGGCGATGGCAATCGAGGAGCTGGGATCGCTTAACAGGAGCAGTGCCAGTCCCAGGAGCAGGAGGCTCAGAAGCGGTGGCCATCTGGTGGTCGTCATCGTGCGCATATACTTGGACTGGGTAAACAAATCGGAATAATGCATTAGTCGGTGGTCCGTGTTATGGCCTAATGTGTTTGCCAACGTCAAAGCCGAATTTGTAGTCCACCGATCACCGAACACCGAACGCCGAACTGCAAACAACGAATATCGAATCGAAGTGCGCAACGCTTCTGAGCCAACTTCTTGGTCATGGCCAAGACAAAGACGCGAATGTCAACAGCTCGAGAGGCGAGAGACGGCGTCTCGGTCGCACCGCTCTTGCGCTTGACTCCGAGGGAAGTCGACTTGGCCCAAAGCAGCCGGCTCAGCTTTTCCAGCCCCGGTCGGCGGTGGTCTCAATTTAAATTGCTGGCGATTATTTTCGAATTTGCTCACTGTGCCGGCGCTTGTCTTCAACTAATACAGACATTATTCAATTTTGCCTCGCCAGCGCGCTGTTTTTATTGCCGCGTTAGTTTCCCTTACGGGAGGTCACTTAGTGTTTTGCATGCTCACAGGGCGTATGATTAATTAGGAATTCATTTCGTTGTTTATTTCACATTATGAGCGTGCATAAATATGAATTTGTTTTATTTTTTACATAAAAAGACAGACTCAATGACAATGACAATGCGCTGACTGACTGACGAGACCGGAAACCAGGCCGGGAAGGTCTCCAAGAAGCTAACGAACTTTTTTCGTGACCATAAATCTGCTAATCACCCGAAATGGAAAGATTCTGCCGCACCAGTAGGGTGTTAATTCCACTAACTAAAGTTTCCGCTTCCTTAAAAGTGACGGCTAACTGGGCCATAACACAAACCGCCATGAGGCACGCCCCCAGCCAACCAGTAACCCACTGCCACTTCCTTCTTTTCAAAAGCCACGACATTGCTGGGGGCCTTTTCTTTTTTGCTTATTTTTACCATTTTTATTTTACAACTTTTCATTATTTTTACTCATTTCTCTCTCTCTCTCTGTCTCTCCGAGCTCTCTGTTCAATTTGTAGTTATGACAATGCCATGGCAACACTTGCACTTTCCTTGAAAGTTGTCCGACCAGCTGCCGATGCAGAGAAGCGCGAAGAGAGAAACAGAGCGACCGCCGGAGAATCGCATCGCCGATCAGCTGGCGGCTCTTCTCTGGGCCACAAATCACAGATATGCAGATATGATTACACGAAATGTGTTTCATATGCAAATCGGACTTGGCTTTGCGCAATGCCGCATTCGTCGCGCTGGCGAGTGTATTGAAAGCAACTATTCCAATAGCAGAATGTGGCTATTTTGTAATGGCCTGGCCAATTGAAGAGCTGGTTGAGTGTGCCAAAAGAGCGTCGAAGAGAGCCCCCAATGAGTGGGTAAAACTCAGCAGGTTGGCGGGGGGAAAAGCAGCTGACCGGGAGCCGCGGGCTGCAAATGCAACTGGGACTGCTGGGACTCGGGCCGAGATGGGGACGGGCCAGGAGGTGGCGGCGACGCAGGCGGGGACTTGGCCTGGAGCCGGCCAGACGGGCTTATGCCTTACGTAAGCGGCGAGCAAAACAAAAAAGGTAAATATTGACTGAGAAAAAAAAAACAGAAAAAATTAAGCCAAATAGTTGAGGCGGAGAGCACAGCCAAGGCGGAGAGAGAGGTGTGAGAAAGCGAGAGTTGGCCCACTGATCATTGGGTCTTCGGATCTCTGGGCCTCTGGCGTGTGGATGCGTTCAAAATGCCCATTTAGCCGTAAGTCGCTTGGCCATTATGCAAGTAGCCGGCACGGAACGGCAGCCAAAAACGGAACTAATTCGAAACTATTCGAAATTCGCCAGAGGCATTCCGCCATTCGCGGGGCATCTGCCTGAAACTGTTTGGTTGTTTGTTTGTGTTGACGCACGGCCGCCGCAGCGTTTCATTAACAAAAGCTGGCTGCGCAAATATTACAGCGGGCAAACAGACAAATATTTGACACACATATTTTTGGCTGAACCCTCTGCTTTGGCTGCTCAATGACTCAACAAGTCGCCAACTGCAGTGCGCAGTTTTCCACGCACTTGGCGGATTTTCGGGGCAAATACTCGTGTGTCAGCATTGTCAACTGTTTCAGGGCACTGATCTAGGTTCTGGCACTCAGTCACTTCTTGGCTAAAACACTGCTGACTGCATTTTCTAATTGGTTTCGCACACTGAGCAAGTTCAAGTTTGCGACTTGAGTCGTTTGCCTGCCACTTCGATTCGATCCCATTCGATTTGACTTCTTGCTCGGACTTCGGTGGACGGTGAATGCCTCAAGCTCGGACTCTGCGCGTACCGGAATGATTCGTGCTTCGCGTTCGACTGTCGCCGACGAACTGAGGCTGCGACTGTGCAGCGGTGCGCTTAAGCGTCAAATTGCCCCGGCTTCTGCCTTAACCCACGGGCGGCCGCGCTCTCCGCGCCGCTCTGGCATGCCAATCACGGCCAGCACCCGCCGATTGTTTGATCTCCGAAAAGGGGTTAATGCCACGAGATGGACTGGGGGCTAGAATAACTTAAGCATCTCTTGCTCACGAAAGCAAGTGGATTTGCTGATAGAAAATCAAAAACAATGACACCCAGGGGTGGGGCAAATGGAAAACTGAGAGTATAAATATAAAAGTCCCTTGAAATTTCATTAGTTTTGGATAAAACTAGCTGTTGCTACGGATGAGTTTCCAAGTCAATTACGTCCTCCCAAACCACACACTAGCTGACCATCATTAAAAGTTGTAAATGATGTTGGCTTGAGTGTGAATGATTTGTAAAATTTACAGCTAATGATTGGAAGGGTATCCCCGCTGCTGCTTCGCTTTCCGCAGCAGATTAACAGTTTGTTTGGCCTAAGTTATGGCCGTACTCATTCCGTCCCGCGCATAAATTATGCAAAACTCTACATTTCTATTTCAATTTTCGGCAATTGGTAGACTGCCCAAAACAGGCGAATTCTTGGCCAAACTGCTTCCAACATTTTGGGCATTTGAGGCACGCAGCTGGAACTAGGCTAGTTTGGCTGAAAAGTACATAAATAATAAAGATATTTGGGCACGTGAAGTCGGATGGAGCGGCGCTCTCGTTTATGGCCCCGCGGAAAAGCAGTTGACACTGGGTTCAGTTCAGAGCTGCAGACGGAGATGTAGATGGGGAGGGCCGGTCTCGTTTACCGTTTGAGATCAAGGATGCAACTAATAACTGGTGGCACAATCAGCCAAGGCAATGGAAAATAAGCTGGTGTTTTTGGCAATGAAGTGACAACTGCAGAGGCGGCAAGTAGTTGAAGCCAGACAATTAACGAAGCGCCGGCAGATGGAAATGAACTTTTCACGCAGCCGACTAATTAACAAATCCATTGCACAAGCCGATAGCATACACTCAGAGACTTAGTCGCTGTATTAGCGAAGCAATTAGGAGGGGATTCTTTGGCAGTCGAGTGCGATTGCCATTAATTAATCGCTTTCCGAGTCTGGTGACCTCGTTGCCTTCTGTTCTCGCTCCGACTGCGGACTTAACCAAGCGCAGATCGTAAACAAAAGAATGCCGCGCTCAGAGCAAATAAACCTCGAAATGGAAAATTCAAAAACACAGCACACAGAGCTGCCAGAGCCACAGTGTATATTACTTCTGTTCACGAATTCATATTTTCATATATTGTGCATTCTGCCGGCGAACGGCTGTCTGTTGTTCTGAAAGTGTGTCACCATTCGTTGTAACTGTCCGTATATTTGTCAATTGCCGTGAAATTCGACAGTTAAGCCAGAAAAAGTTTTAAGTCTTTATTATGCCCGCTGAAAAGTCTAGCAAATAGTTCACGCTCAGCCCATTTGAGGGGACGACAACGACCTAATTAAACAGCAACCTTTTTGCACTAAATGGGTCGAACTTGTATTGATGCATTAAAATTAACGACTCGTTTAAAGCCAAAGGGTTCGAGATCGGCTCTCTGACCTACGAAAATATTTAACTTGAATTCAGGAAATCTTACTAGACCTACGATTTTTTTCACTGTGAGTGCTTCGCTAAGTGAAGCTGGTGAAAGGCAGATTTCGCAGGTTCCGCATTTCAAGGACAACTTCTGGTTTTCACTGCGCTGACGTCAATAGGTTCTTTACTTTCCAGGTTCGTTAATTCAGGTGTAGAGTGTATGGGAATGCGAACATTGAAACATCTGCAAATGCAGCAGAAGACATAACCACCCAAATATTTAGATTTCTTAAGCAGCTAATACAAATAGAATTAGTAAAAGAATTCGAAGCAAATAAGCTCCTGAAATCAACAGAAGTAAAGTGATAATGGCTTAAGCTCATAATCAAATCATACCGAGCTCTAAAAAATATTTGATCAACTGAGATTGCCAAACACATGAATTGCTATTAGTAAAAGATGGTTTCTTTAAGCAACTTTTGAAATAAGTTTATTCCATGAATAATATGCCTGCAATTTTTATTGACTTACCATAAGTGCTTATTAATAAATTAAATTATAATACTAAAATCGAAATTAGCTAACCTTACCTAAAAGAAAGATAAATTTGCAACTGGATAGTTTCTTCAAGTTCTTTAGTTTCTTTAATTTTTTTTTCCTTGCTTCCTTATTAGATAAAAGGTTTTTATCAAGTTTTAAATATCAAAATTACTATTTTTTTTTTTTATCATTATTATTTAAAGACAATTTTACCTATTTTAATTTTTTAAATATTGAGTAACTTGCAGATTGGGCAACAAACGTGTGGCGACCAAAGTTATACTACAAATATACCAACGCGTTTTAAATATCTTAGTATAAAGCATACTTCTACTATGAAATTATATGCTAACAGAGAGAGGTTTTTGTAACAGTTTTTTAAGAGTAAACTGTTAACGAGTCTGAGAGTCCCACTCACTACCATTCAAAATCAGCATGTAGGCTCTCTCCCTTGCCAGAAGGCGACTCCGTGCCTCGCGGTTTCTCCTAAATAACCTGAAGCCGAGAAACAGCAGCACTCCCATGACAAAGCCAACCCGGACGCCATAGGTCAGCAGATAATCCAATCCGTAGTACTGCATCAGGGATATGTCCTCCTTATTGAGGCGAATGTGCTGGGCATCGCGGTGCCTCAGGGCGTACTCCGTCCACCAAACAGCCGTGTCCAGGGGGCTCATGGGTCTGTCCCTGAAAGACTTGGACATTTCCTTGGCTCTGGCAGCATACTTGGGGTTTCTAAGGATTTCCTGAATGGTGTTGGTCAGAATATCGGCGTTGAGGTTGTTGGTGTCCAAGACCTCGGCTATACCACATTGCTTAGCGCATTGCATGTTAGTGAAGTGGTCGAAGAACAAGGGCAGTCCGATCATTGGAACTCCAGAGTCTATAGCCTCCATCACGCTGTGTAGTCCGCCCTGAGTTATGAACAGCCGGACGTTGGGATGGGCCAGCACTTGGCGCTGCGGAGCCTTGGCCATTGCATATATCTTTTCCGTTCTATTGGGCGTCGTGGAGTCCTCGTTCTTCCACACAATCCTTTGCTTCACCCGGGAGAAAGCCTGCAGGAGTGGTTGCTGCATGTTGTCCGGAAGATATTTTACCAGGATATCCCAACCCATTGAGAAGTAGATGACTCCGTTCTCCGCCTCGTCCAAAAATCTCTGCAGCTCGTCATCGCACGGATCCGGGATTTCGTTGAGGTGCAAGCCTCCGACCTCGATAAGATTGGGTACATTCGCTCGCACCTTTCCCATGCTGAAGTGACTGTTGATCAGGATGACCGAGAACCTGGCCCTCAAGTCCTCGAACTTCTGGGCCGAGTAGCCGAAGTACCTTTTGAAAACGCGCAACTGAGCTGGCCGTAGTACCAGACTGTCCACCAACTTTTCCTCGGTGATGAAGATCCACTTGTAGATCATGTCTAACCAGGAGTGGTCCGTTGAATAGCCTATCGGGGAGATGGGTTCGTAGATGCTCGGTGCAGGATTTCCCGCCAGTTCCTCTATGATCCAATGTTGGCGCAAACAGGATAAGCCTATCAGCGAGGCGTTGTAGTACTCGGCCAGACCGTAGAGAGCATCCAAGTGGCTTACTTCCACCATGACCATATCGAAGTTCACGCTCTTATCTCTCAGCATCCGTTGCACATCTTCGTGGCCGAGGATAGCTTCGGAAATATTGGTCAACATTGTAGAGGCTAGCACGCCCGAACTCCACTTGCTTCCATATAAGTCCAGAAATTGGTCAGAGTCGACCAAATCTGCAGGTTAAAATCAAAAGAAGAGCATAAAATGTAGGCACATTCTAATCCTTGCCATAGCTTCCCAAAGTGACTAACCTCTCATATATTGGTTCAGCTTGGACACTCGTATCTGTCGAACTCCCTCGATGTCCGGCCGCTCGCAATCCGGTGTTATCAGGGTCACATTGTGGCCTCGTCTAAGCAACGCCCCTATCAGGGGTCTTACCACCTGGAAGGGGGATCTGTGGCGGAAGGGAAAAACTCCCAGGATGTTGGCCGCCGGTGCCTGAGTAAGACACTGGAGAAAGAGCAGGCACAGGTACACCAGCGGAGCACAACCGACGCGCATTTCGACGCCTGCAGTCCTCTCATGTCGGAACTCGGTTAGTAAATGAACGCAATCTTATCTGAATTCCATAAACATTTCCAAAAGCTCGATTTCACGCTGCGACCCGTCGCAATAAAATCAGCTGATAATGGTTTAGATTGTATTCGCGTCGATAAAAGAGAGCGATTGGCTGTGCCCCCTCTCGATTTTGCCATTTTGGTTTTAAAGCGTCAGCTGTTTGTCTAAACACCCAAAAACGAAATCGAACAGTTAACTGGGTCAGCAAAATTTTAGCATATGCACTTACGTTTGCTGAATACTTTAAACACTTTTAAAAAAATGTATAAGAAAGATTAGGAATACGTTTGGGTCTTATCTTATCTTTGGTAGAGGGTTCCCCAGCGCGGGAAGTGACTAACCTTTGCGCGTGGCCACTCGTATTTGTTAAACTCCCTCGATATCCGAAATCAGGCAACCTGTGGTTATCACCGTAATGTAGTGGTCGCGTTCCACCAGCACATAAATCAAGGGTCTTACAACGTGAAAGGGCGAGCTATTGCGGAACGGAACAACAAACCGGCTGCTCATGTTGCAGCCCGGTCCGTAAACGAATACAATCTAATCGGAAACGTACAAATATTGTAAAAAAATACCTATTAAACGAATTGATTACCCAAATGTGAATTCCCAGTAACCACATGTACTATCCCCCAAAAAAGTACTCCCATACCAGTAACTTCTTCAATTACTTTATTAAATTTAAACCCACATTCAACCCCTTATTTATTTAAAGCAAAATGTAGCCCAGAAAAAGCAGAGATCCAATGACAAGCCCAAATCGAAGACCACATGTTAGCAAGCAGTCTAACCGATAATACTGCATCAGTGAAATGTCCTCGGCGTTGAGGCGAATATGGACGGCATTGCGGTGCCTCAGGGCGTACTCCGTCCACCAAACTGCAGTCTCCAATGGACTCATTGGTCTGTCCCTGAAGGCCTCCGACATTTCCCTGGCCTTTCGGGTATATTTAGGGTTCTCAAGGAGCTCCAGAATAGTGCTGGTTAGCATATCTACGCTTAGATCATTCGGATCCAGAACCTTAGCCATTCCCGCTAGTCGCACCTGGTGAATATTGCTAAAGTGATCGAAGAACAGCGGTAATCCAAGCATGGGAACTCCACTGTACACCGCCTCCATCACGCTCAGCATTCCGCCTTGACTTATGAAAAGCCGCACATTGGGATGCTCCAGGAGCTGACGTTGGGGCACACTTGACATCATATATGTTTTGTCGGTCTGGTTGGGCGTCGTGGAGAGCTCGTTCTTCCAGACAATCCTCTGTTTCAGTCGATCGAAAGACTGCTGGAGTACTTGTTGCAAATTGTCCGGCAGAAAATTGACCATGATGTCCAAACCCATTGAAAAATAGATGACCCCGTGCTCCGCTTCGTCGATGAATCGCCGCAGCTCATCACCACACGGCTCCGGTGGTTCGCTTAAATGCACACCTCCGATCTCGATTATGTTGGGCACATTGGCTCGGGCTCTTCCCAAACTAAAGTGGTTGTTGATCAGGACCACGGAAAACCTGGCCCTCAAGTCCTCGAACTTCTGTGCAGAGTAGCCAAAGAACTTCTTGAAGAGCCGCAACTGTGCTGGTCGGATAACGAGGTGCTGCATCAGCCTCTCCTCGATGATGTACATCCAATTATAAAACATGCTGGTCAGCGAGTTGTCCATAGAGTAGCCCCACGGAGAAATTGGTTCGTTGATGCTGGGTGCCGGATTTCCCGCCAGCTCTTCAATTATCCAATTGACTCGGTAGGGAGAGAAACCCATTAGGGTGGCATTGTAGAACTCGGCCAGGCCATTGAGGGCGTCCAGGTGATTTAACTCCAACATTACCAGGTCGAATCGCTCACTGCGGTCCTGGAGCATCCGTTGGACACGATCGTCACTGAGTATGGCCTCGGACATATTGTAAAGCATTCCAGCGGCCAGCTCACTTTCTGTCCATTTGCTCTTGAGGAAGTCCACCATTTGGTCGGAATCGAACAGTTCTGACCGTATTTAAGACCATATAAACAACTGGTAAACAAAAAGCAAACATTTCTTACTTACCCTTGATGCGATGGTTTAACATGGCAACGCGAATGTGTCGTACTCCCTCAATGTCGGGCAGCATTCCGACGGGTGTTATCACGGTCACATTGTGGCCACGTTCGACCAACGCCCTTGCCAAGGGTCGCACCACCTGGAAGGGTGAGGAATGCCAGTAGGGAAATACTGCCAAGATGTCGGCTGCCTGCGCAAGGTCCCCATGGAGATCCAAGTGTAGGAGGTACAAGCACAGGAACGCCAGCCAACTACAGCCAAGCCGCATTTTCACGATTTCCGTCCACTCATGTCGGAGCTCTATCCGAAAATGAAGGCAATCTAATCTAAGTTGTGCTCTTGAAAGCTCCATTTGCTAGTCGAATCAGCGGAATTTACTTATAATAAATGAGCAATCATTTTCAGTTTGAACAGAGTTTCTCTTTGTAATCGTCGACTCAATTTTTACCTTGCTATCTCTTAAACTTGTTAGGGTATTTATTGTTGATCACGATATTAGAACACGGCCGTCTAGTTTTTTTTTTTTCTATAACTGATAATGAACAGTAATACTCACTATTGTTTTATCGGACTTCGGCAATACATTAGACTTTAAGCAACATCACTTAATTGGTTAGCTTGATTGACATACAGACTAATAGGATGATGGATCCCATAATCAATCCGAATCTGAGGAAATAGATCAACAGGCTGTCCAATCGGTAATACCGCATCAGTGAAATGTCCCCGGAGTTCAGGCGAATATGGGCGGCATTCGGGTGCCGCAGGGTGTACTCCGTCCACCAGACTGCAGTCTCCAAAGGACTCATGGGTCTGTCTGTGAAGGACTCCGACATTTCCTTGGCCTTTCTTGCATATAAAGGGTTCTCGAGGAGCTCCAGAATAGTACTAGTCAGCGTGTCAACGTTTAAATTATTCGGGTCCAGGATCTTGGCCATTCCCGCTTGTCGCACCTGGTTTAAATTGCTTGAGTGATCGAAGAACACCGGCAGCCCGAGCATGGGAACTCCACTGGACACCGCCTCCATCACGCTCAGCATCCCGCCTTGGCTGATGAAAAGCCGGACATTGGGATGCGCCAGCACAGTGCGCTGTGGCGCACTCGCTATCATATATATTTGGTCCGTTTTGTTGGGCGTCGTGGAGAGCTCGTTCTTCCAGACAATCCGCTGTTTTAGTCGGGAGAAGGACTGCAGCAGTGGCTGCTGCATATTCTGCGGCAGAAAGCGGACCAGGATATCCATACCCATTGAGAAGTAGATGACCCCGTACTCCGCCTCATCCATGAATTTCCGCAGATCGTCATCACACGGCTCCGGGGTTTCACTGAGGTGCAGGCCTCCAATCTCGATGATGTTGGGAACATTGGCTCGAGCCTTTCCCAAGCTGAAGTGGTTGTTGGTCAAGATCAGCGAGAATCTGGACCGCAATTCCTGAAATGTCTGGTCCGAGTAACCGAAGAACTTCTTGAAGAGACGCAGCTGAGGGGGTCGGACTACGAGGTGAACCAGCATCCTCTCTTCGTTGATGTAGACCCAATTGTAAATCATGCTGAGCAACGAAGATTCGTGGGAGTAGCCCAATGGAGAAATGGGTTCGTTGGTGCTGGGAGCCGGGTTGCCTGCCAGGTCCTCTGTGTTCCAATTAAGACGGACGCAGGAGACACCCATCAGGGTGGCATTGAAGAACTCGCCCAGGCCGTAGAGGGCGTCCAAGTTACTCATCTCCAGCATGACCATGTCGAATCGTTCGCTTCTGTCTCGCAGCATCCGTTGGACGCCCTCGTCGTATAGGATAGCCTCGGACATATTGTAGTGCATTTCGGCTGCCATGATGGCTTCAGTCCATTTGCTTCGAAGGTAACCCTGCAAGAGGTCGGAATCCAATAGATCTGCAGGATAGGAATAAATGCTATATATACACATTAATTACACACATCATAATTATACCTTGCAAGCGCTGGTTCAGCCCGGCCACACGTATGTGTCGAACTCCCTCGATGTCAGCCGGAATTCCCTCGGGGGATATCATGGTCACATTGTGACCACGTTCAACTAACGCCCTCAACAGAGGCCTTACCACCTGGAATGGCGAGCTGTGGCGAAAGGGAAGCACTCCAAGGATCCTGGCTGCCTCCAGCTCCTGGTGCAGCCACAGAAGCACCAGCCAAGCACAGCCGAGGCGCATTTTCACGCTTTTCGACCGTTCATGTCGGTGCTCCGTTCCGAAATGGCACAATCTAATCTAACGTCGATACTCCTCGAAAGTTCCAGTTCGATTTAAAAGCAATAGCAAAAACTGGGCAGATAACTTAAATAAGCAAATAGTTAAAAAAGCTCGTTGATTTGTTGATACGTAGTTGCTGATACCTAAAAATTGCTTGTCATACCATTTCGTAGCGTTCTACAAATACTGACCCGGAATAAAACAAAATTGCTTAAAGCACATCTATTAATATAAAATTATAAATATATTTATCTGTTTGCTCTGGAATAATTGAGGTTTCTTCTTTCCATATTACATATATGCATAACTATAACAAAACTTGGCTCATTCTTACGTATTCATTCATTTCCTTAGTGTGTATTAGCTTTACCTGGAAACTTCCTCTATAGCTCAGAGAACTAATGGGCTACAACAGTCGGAAGAACTACGACTGCTGTTCAGATAAGATACCGAATCGTGGGAGTATCAGTTGTAGACTTGCAGTGAATCGTATAGATGTTAACAAGTGGTATCTTTCTGTTAACAACCTATACTTTTCCTAACAACAATTTAAATTTAATTATAACCTTTTTATATCTGCTTCTAAAATGCCGTTTCGTACCAATCCAAGGGCATTCTAATCTGCAAAAATACCCTCTCTCTTTCCTCCAGACGTCTCCGTCTGTCTCGATATTTCTGGTACAATCTGTAGCAGAGAACACTTATTGTTCCGGCAACGAATCCTAGGCGAAGCATCACGGACACTGCACTGTCCAGTGTGTAGTATCCGATCAGAGGAATCTCCTCGGAATTGAGTCGCATATAAGCGGTATCACGGTTCCGCAGTGCATACTCCGTCCACCAGACTGCCGTCTCCAGGGGACTCATGGGTCTGTCCCTGAAGCACTCCGACATTTCCTTGGCTCTGGCAGCGTATTTCGGGTTCTCCAGCAGCTCCTGAATTGTGTTGCTCAGAGCTTCTGCGTTGAGATTGTTGGCGTCCAAGACTTCGGCCATTCCGGCTTGCTTCACGCGGTGTAAATTGTTAAACTGGTCGAAGAACAGTGGAAGTCCAAGCATAGGCACTCCGCTGTGGATCGCCTCCATGACGCTCAGAATTCCGCCGTGGCTGATGAACAGCCGGAGGTTGGGATGGGCCAGGATCTGGCGCTGTGGGGCCATGGCTATCACAAATATGTTGTCCGACTTGTTGGAGACGGAGGTAAGCTCGCTCTTCCACACAACGCGCTGTTTCAGTCGGGAGAAGGCCTGCAGAAGTGGTTGCTGCATGTCGACCGGCAGAAACTTGACCATGATGTCCCAACCCATCGAGAAGTAGATGACTCCGTGCTCTGCCTCGTCCATGAATCTCTGCAATCGCTCGTCACAGGGCTCAGGGGTCTCGCTCAGGTGCAAACCTCCCACCTCTATTAGATTGGGCACATTCGAGCGAACCCGTCCCATGCTGAAGTGACTGTTGATCAGAATCACCGAGAACCTGGATCTTAAATCGTCCTGCATCTCCGCCGAGTAGCCAAAGAAATTCTTGAAGACTCGAAGCTGAGCAGGGCGAAAGACCAGTCGCTCAAGAAGCTTCTCCTCGCTGATATACATCCAATTGTGAACCTTGTTGATCAGGGAATCCCCGAGGGCATAACCCATGGGCGAGACTGGTTCGTATACACTCGGAGCGGGATTTCCAGCCAATAAATCAACGTTCCAGTTGGTGGCAATGCAGGATACGCCCATCAGGGTGGCATTATAGAACTCCGCCAGGCCGTAGAGGGCGTCCAGGTGACTCGCCTCCATGAGTATCATATCAAACCGCTCGGTTCTGTTGCGTAGCATCCCCTGGACACCGCTGTCACTGAGGATGGCGTGAGAGACTTTGGACAAAACTTTGGCTGTCACAACTCCCTCGCTCCATTTGCTTCGAAAGAAGTCCAGAAATTGGTCAGACTCGATCATATCTATTAGGAAAATCAAATGAATAAATTATTTGTCCAATGAAAACGTTAGGAAGGTAATATATATTGGTAGATACTTTTTAATCAGTTGAAATATCAATATGAGTAAAACCGCACATTCGCTGATAATAACTAATCAATGATTTGCGATTATCAAAATATTTTTGAACTCTATTACGATTTTCCTGACGCCTAGGCTTCCAGTTACTCACCTTGCATTAAGTTGTTCAGAATTGGCACTCGTAGATGACGCACTCCCTCGATGTCCGGCGGCAATCCCACGGGTGCTATCATCGTGACTTTGTGACCCCGCTCCACCAGAGTCCGCACCAGGGGTCGCACCACCTGGAAGGGGGATGGCAGCTGATACGGGAAGACTGCCAGGATGTCGGCTGCCCGCGCTACCGCCAGGTGGACGAGCAGGTGCAAAATCAGGCCGAGGCTGCCGTGTCGCATTTTTACGCTTTACGTCCGCTCATGTCGGAGCTCTTAACCAATCTGAAAGCAATCTTATCTGAGCCCGAAAGCCCATGAAAGTTCCAGTTCGATGGCCGGGCAATAACAATAAACTTGCAGTGCTATCAGCAGTTTTTGATAATTTTCGGAGTTCGATCTGAGAGCGCAAAAAATTGTTCGTATCGAATCAGCTGCTCACCTTCCCGCCAACGGGGAAATTTAATTTAAAAACATCCCTTTTTTCGTATAGTCCGGTTGTCCTTTTCTACGGTTTGCTGCCTGTCTCTTTTTAGAGTCCTCACTTCGCATGCGCTAAATGAGCCACCTAGGGGGTTTTTTCAAGACTTTCTTGTTTCAATGCAGTTTGTTTTGTACCCTTTTTCTATAAATTGGATATTATGGATGGTACCTAAACTGAGTCCATTATAGGAGTTCAAAAAATAAATATTTATAGACATTATGGAGAGGTTTATGGATTAAATAACATTTCAGTTTATAGTAGAATTCGGCAATATGTAAAATATTAAACGCTTTCATTTCATCTGGGAAATAATGTTACTTAAGGTAAGGTTCAGGCAAAACATTTGCATGACGTTTATATAAGTTTATGTATTTAAATTTTTCTATAGAACATGATGCTATCTCTGTTCGCATTATTAGAATGATTGGAAAAATTAAATGACTACTAAATAGTTTTTAAAACCCACAAAAAAGTAATCTAAAAAGTTTTCAAAACGCACCCTTCTACCGGAGAGGAAATGCAATATTAAAAGTTAACTTATTTATACTATTTTTAAAAGTTATTACTTACTTCTCAGGTAGAATTAAAAACTATTTACTGCGGGAATACCAGCTCAATAAACAGATTTAACAAGTTGGTGAGTTCAAGATTAGTAAGACTTCACTATTATTCAGTAATGTGATAATCTTAGGCATGGGGTGGTATGAATATTCTCTATTCCGATACATAGTCGCCAGAGAGTTACTCGCATGACCCCGCAAGAATGTCGGATAATTCAGCATTTAACCTTTTACTGCCCCCGCAGGTGAAGGTGTAAAATGCCATCGCTCTCCATTTGGCCGAACGCAGTCTATGGCCTCGTAAATGCAACTGTGCGTTTTATATTTTGACTATAACTCAAAGTGCATTTCAACGGCGCCTCTATTTGCATCCTGCATTCGGGTGGGTGGATGTGGATTGCAGTGGCACGAGGAAGGGGGGTACTTTATGTGGGCGCTGATGCCGTTCAAACATGCATGAGTTGCACGAAGTGGGCGGCAAATGCTACCAGCCGGAGCCTAGAATGATGAAGAGGCGGGTCCTGGGACTGCCGCCGAAGCGAGGGTGCGCGGAGCCGAGTGCCACGGGGACTGGCAGGCCAAATTAACTTAACACTCATAAATCAGCGTTAACGGCAACCGCAAAAAGCGTTGCATAAAAAATGGTTATGGGCCCTCTTTTCGGGGCTCTCTTTTTGGAGTTGCTGTCCCTTTGACGTGCAAAATGGGATCGGTGTGGCAACAATGCATCGTTGCATTCCAAATAAACAGTTCTCGTAAAATGCAAGCGTTTGCATTGCTGAGTTGATGGCCGGCACACTTCTGAGCTGCCTGCCAGCCGAGCATATCAGGCTGGGCCAATCGAGATGATGACCTCTTGGAAACTAATACGCATTTGTCAGGGGGTTCATTTCGGAGTGAGGGTGAAAATTCAGCCCATGAAAAATCAGGGATCTTTCAGAATTTTGTAAAGTCTGCCCGGATTGCCTTTGCCCGATATCACAGCCCCGAAGCCTGGCCAAATGTCGGAAATGCCGGGCATTTCGCCTGGTTCTGGCTTCGCCCTGTAACGGCCGGGCAATTTGGTTCGGTTTGCCCGAAATTGCTGCCGTCAATTTGGGTAATTAAATTGTAGTGCTCAATTTGCCATCTTTTTAATCGGCATCCAATCATCGTATAGAAGTAATTTAGATGGATTTCAGTTAGCAGTTTTTTCCCCGGCGCCGCGCATACTTAATTGAGTGCGGGCCTAAAGGGAGTGCGCAAAAAATGGCCTCGATTGCAGCGGAATGCATAATAAATACGTGCAGCGACAGGCGCGTAAACGCTTTCGACGGAAATGTAAATGATATCAATGCGGCAGCCCGGCTGGCAATATTTATGCGATTTTGATTCGGCACTGAAGAAGAAGTGCCGCGCACTATATCACAATTTGCCGCCAACTGGCGATGACAAAGGCGGGCTCTCGCCCTTTCTTGTCCTTGCAAAAATTGAACCGCAGCGACAGCGGGGAGTGTGATTTTTTAAGGATCTTTCTTGGCGTCTCCCCGATAGCGAGGGTAATTTATGCGAGCAAGCGAAACCGGAAGCGGAAACGAAGGCGGAAGCTGACTAATTATTCAGCGGCAGTCGGTTAATGGCGCGTCCTGCTCCGCCTCTGTCTTTGTGACTTGTTGCCGCGCTTTGCATGTCTATCGACTGATCCCTCGGCCAACTGTTGCAGACGCCGTTTAATTATCTTAATGGGACTATGCGGCGAATGCGCAATATTGACTGTTGGCGGCGTGCAAATGTCGGCCGTCCTCGCACGCCAGGACGAACGAGTCGCGCAAGGCAGCCGGGTGGCATGAGATGGCATGAGGTGGCATAAGGACATGCTGTCACATTGCATCAAGCGCAAAACAATAAAATGCTCGCCGACCCAACCCGGCAGGTGTCGCTGCCGTGATAATGTCAACAGCGGAAACAATAAAAGCCGCAGTTGTCTTTCGACTTGGCTGCGGGCTCCGCTCCAAAAGGACATCTCCAGGACAGGGCGGAGCAGGAGCGAGAGGAGCCGCGAGAGTAGGAGTGCCTTCTTCAGATGGAGACAGAAGCTGACGGGGCCGGAAGAGCGGGGAGTGTTTAATGTGCCGTTCTTCTCTTCCGGCTCCTTTTCCAGGGAATATGAGACAGAGAAAAGTTGACAACTTTATCGGTGCCTTGGCCTGCTATTTATTTATTTATTTCCAACGAATAGCAAATTTCTGCCAATAAATATATATATTTTATATTATATATTATTATTCCTCACAGTTAACTTTAAATACATAAATGTACTTTGGTTATTTATTAGTAGTTTTTTGAATTTGAGAGATTTTTACGTCAATATTAGAATGTCAAAATGTCATCAAACACCTGAACTTTTTCTCTGTGCACTTATCTTGAGAAGTCAAACGTTAACTTGGCAATCTTATTAAGGCCCCACCTATAGTTTCTGCAAATGTTTGCCATTGCTTTTCATTTCCGGTTGAGCCCAAAAGTTGTCTCAAAGGGTTCGGCAGCAGAGCAGCCTAAGCGGAAAGTTGGCCCAAAAAGCGGACTTGGCCCACATAAATTGCCAGATGCTGGTGGCAGCCACTTCACACGCCGCTGACAAGCGTCAGACTCAATAAATTACATTTTGCTGGCGGTGGCTCCGAGTCCGTCCTTGGGTCTGTGCACTGGCCAGGCCTGCGGCTTCATAAATTGATGCTGGTACCGGGGCCAGGACCTTGAACCGCTGCTGGTCGGCCCTCTTTGGCCTGGAGTGGCCACTCCAGGGCCTGCCAGCTGCTCTCGAGTGTGGCCAATGCAACTTTAGTTTCAGCTCCAGATTGTGTTTGCTCCTGCGTTGTTTTGCGTTGTGCTGTGCGGCTGCCCGCAAAGTTCCGCTTCCACTTTCTATTCGAAGGGGGAGCGGGCAGAAATTAAAATTTATATGTCAAGCAGGCACAGCGGAAAGTTGGGTAGCAACTTTGCGGTCTGGCAGAGGCAGAGGCAGGGAGGCAGCGAACTTTTGTGCCACATTGAGCGCAATAATGCCAACAATAACAGCACAACCAGCCAACCAGCGGCACCCCCGCCAAGGATAATGCAAACTAATGCCGTATCCAAATCCGAATCCAGGGCCACCGCAGCAAGGTCGGGAGGAGCTGGTTGCCCCAGTGGCTCGTTTGGCTGCTATTATTGTTATTATTGGACTGCGACTGCACGACTGCTAATGCAAATGCGATCCTCAACGGCCTTAAAGTGTCAGCTGCGGCGCTGCTCTTTGTCCTGCTTTTTGGGCTGCAAGGACCCTAATTGCCGGCAACAAATTCCAATTAGCCGCCCCAAATCTCCAGCGTGCGAAACGGATGCAGTGCAGCCAGGATGCAGATTCAGAGTCCCCCGGATTCAGTCCACTCGCCTGGCCGACTTTTATGAGCATAAGCGAGGCCAATAAAGCGCTCAACCTCATGCGATTATCGCCTCAGCTCCCCTAGCCGGAAACCGGGGAAGCCGGGGAAACGGGGGAGAGTAGGGAAAGTAGGAAAATTGGCCAAAACATCCGAAACAGCCAGAGGAGTTGGCTGCGAGTGCTGTGCCGCTGCTTTCAAATGCAGTTGGCCCTCTCGTGCCTTCCTGGCGGGTCCTTGCCAGCTTTTAAGCGTTCAAATATTTATAAAGCGAAAAATGTTATGTTGACGCGCTGGCGGCCACTTTGAGCTTTGAGGGTCAGGAGGAACCAGCTAAACGGGGTTCAAGTTGAGAGCCGAGAATTAGACCAAAAGCGAGGCGCAGCAGGTCGTAAACATTTAAAGTAGAGCTCAAACAGACTAGCTTTCCACGGACATTCAAAATGCATCTCGGTGGTGGAATTTAAATTTAATGTTACTATTAAACATGGTTCCTTACAGTATAGATTGGCATTTATGAATAAAAAATGAATGAAAAAATTAAGGTCAGAACTTTGGCAATTTGTTATTTTATTACATCAAAAAATATACAAAACTTACTACACAAATTTGAATACATTGCTGAATCTGCTGAACTGTAAAGTGAAATTTAGAACCTGAACTAAACTGAAATAATTTATTTCTTATTCATAATTATATTTATGATCACTTTAATCGACGTCTATCAAATTGTTTCTGCGATTCCCATAAAATTTATTTATAATATTATTATTAGACTGCTACTTGCTGCACATTACCTAACTTTGCAGGAAATTATAATTTTAGTCAGAAGTTTAAAACGCATAGAAAGTATTATCTCCGACCCTATTAATCATTTGTATTCTTGATCAGTATCAAGTGTTTTATAAATTTTATTGTTAACCTAATATAAACTAGTTAAGGAAAGCCTTCCAAAATAAAATTCCCATTATAGAATTGCAAAAGTCAAGGGTACATCATCTTCGGAAAAGTTAGCTTCCCTTCTTGTTATTTATTTCAATTTATCACGCCGCGCCTGCCCAAAAACCCTCGGATATCAAGTCTAGACACACGCATTGTTATACATTTTAATCAACGCTGTCATTTATAATTTCGAGCTGCAGCCGCAGAAGCCGGTGCCGAAACCGGACTGAGAGTCCTCTGAAAATGCTTTTCCAAGCTGCGACAACAAAGCGAGGATGCATTCTAAATATTGCGCATACGCCGCGTTGAGCATGCACACACAACTGTCGGGGGGCACACACTGCTGCGAGGGGCGGACAATGATAATGGAGGGAAGCGAAAGCCAAAGGAATATGTGGACTTTAACTAACTGACTATGACTATGACTACGACTGCAGGCAGTGTCGGCTTTGCGTAGCGGCATTAAGACCTCAGCTGAAATGATTACATGCCTGTTTAGATTTGTCAGTGGAGCGGAGCAGGGCCGCTGGCAGGCAGCTCATGTATTTCACAGTTGATAAATGATCAAATTAAGCATGGCACACAGCCGACCTACATGGCAGCCCCGAAACTGCAGCTTCCTGAGGAGAGAGGGGACCTGCAGCAGCTGCTTTAAACTTCTGCTCGGCATTGTCTTGCCACAACACTTTCGCTCCACGAAAGGCGAAACAAAAAATATATAAAGGACTGGGCCAGACCCTCCCCCTGCTTGATATGCGGTGCCTGTCTTCTGCTTTCGCTGCTGCTGCAACCTGCTTTACTTTTGCGGCATCTTGCCGCTCGCTTCCTCACACTTTGTGCGGCTGCTTGTGCGCGGAGGGGCTGAGAGATAAAATAACACGCTTCATGCTGCCTGGCACTAAACTATTTGGAAAAATCGTGCACGTTTTCATTTAGCTGAGTGCACGCGGCTGCCAGGCTGCCAGTCGTCCGAGTGGAAGTCTGCTGCAGCCCACAGATGCAAATGCAAGTTATCGAGATTTATGGCGAATATTCTTTGGCCTGCTTATGCAATGCTACAAGCACACATAAATTTCCATTTCGGAAGCACATTAAGCCGGCTAATGAATGGCCCGAGCCTTGACCCTGACTCGGAGGAGACTGCTCAGCAACGTCCAAATAAATGTGTTTACAATTTAATTGTGCAGCGCTCGAGACACAATCTGGGTCAGCTAGTCGCCCGGAGCAGCTCCTGCCCAAAACCAATTGCAATAATTAAGCCGGAGCTGGTCATTTTAATCACCAACATTGTGTTGGAGCAAACGAGGACCACAGGAAGTGACAAGTCACAGGCGAGTAATTGCAATTGAAACATGACATTGGCTCAGTTGATTGAGACATTATGGCATTATCTATTATCTCTTTATTTAGCAGCCATCGATTGGCCCATCAACGTCCAGTGAACCGGACCCGCATGGCTCTAATTGAATTTGCGGCCTTTGGCAGAGGATGAAAGACGAAAATTGAATAGTTGTGGCAGAGTTTGCTTTGGCCGTGATTAATTCAATGAAGCTGTCCCATTTGTCGTTTCGAGTCTGCCCAAATTTAAATAAATAATTTGAGCATTTTTGCATGCAGTAGTTGTCGGGAATGTTTTATTTTTGCAGCGGCCAGAGCTGTGAATGAAACCTGGAAGCCAGTCCGAAACTACCGTCTAACATTTCTCTTACTCACTGAATGGGGTGTGTGTAAGCGTGCGGTTGGAGTGTGTGTTGGGGTGTGTATCCTGCGGTTCCCAGAAAATGTGAGCTAACTGCCTGCTGTTGAATTTATTTGCGGTTCTGCAACATCCTCTGCCCACCAGCTCTTCAGCTCTTCACAGGAGCCCCATTTATGCATGTGCTGCATGGCAGAGGCTGGAGGGTGATAGAAGGGGCTCCTTTCGGCCGCTGCCGCTGACAGTTTGTTGCCATTTGTGTCGCTGCAGAGGCATCTGAAAAATGAACTCCTCACATGCCGGGCATGAATTTAATTCGCAGCGTAAATTAAATTCTTGTCTTCGCCCGCTTTCATTCCATTTCACGCCCTATTAGCCTAGTCGCGGGGCGGGCTAAGCTGCGCATTATGAAAGCAATTTTGGCAAGTTTCGAGTTGCTTCAATTTTTGTTAGCGAAACTTTGCCAGATGCCTGCGAAAGTTGCCGCTCCGCCGCCGAGCAGCGCAGCTAATTGCATTTATGCACCGGGAGGGCAAAGGTAAGAACATCTTGAGATCTCGAGATTCTTTTAATACATCACCACCGATCACTTGTGCTTTGGGAAACTACTGCTGACTACAGATTTCATTCTAGTTTTATTTGCGCACCTGAAACGGGGCCTCTTGTTTGGGTTTCAATTATGCACACATAAAGTTTGTTGAGCGCATTATGTGTGTACGCCGAGCCCAAGCCCCTCTGAATGACTTCGCTGGGCTGCAAATATTTAAAATGCATTTTCGCGGGACTTCGCATAATGGCGTGTTTCATAAACACATTCAACCGCAGGCTGACATGTGTAAATGCTTCAACCCCAGGTGCACCCAGCTAAAAATCGCTGAATATTCGAGGCATGCTCTGCAATTGCAAATCCCTTTGCGGACGTATGCGTAATAATCGCTTCACGCTGCGTATGCGCAATGTTCAATCATAATTAGCCCGATGGCTTAATTAGGAAATGTACCCGGTGCGAGTTCGATTGTGGAGATTGATGAACCGTGTAAGTCCTGTTTGCAGAGAAGGATGCCAGATGGTGGCCAGGCACGCCCCTCACAATTAAAAGCCTTTAGTCTGGGCCCTGGGCGGAGGCTGTCGTCTCATATCGCCATTAAAGATTTATGGCTCGAACTGTGTATCTGCCATTAGGCATTCCCTTTGTTCTCGGTCGAAACAAAGAATCTGGTCCGTGGGCGTCTTATCTGCTTGTTGCTCTGTTGATTCAGGCAGCCCGCCTTGGTTCTTTTGTCCTGTTCGTCTGCCTGGTCCTCCTCGTCCGAGTGCAAGAGCCGCATAATCCTTTCTGGCAATTAGCTGGCAAATCAATGCCGCCTGTCAGCGGCTATCGGACGAATCTCCGTCCCAGCCGAGCGGAGTTAATTTGATTTATGCTCTGTTAATTGGACGCCCGCACCCAATTGGCCCAAGTGTGTCGGTGTAAGGGCCGGCATTAATCCACTAATAAGAGCATGAAAGTATTATGTGTAAACACGCACATAAACACGTGCACACACACTCACGCACCGGCCAGGATACACAAGCAGATGGGCGGGGAAGGTCGAGAGGAGCCGGGAAAACTTACGGGGGTCGTGGTGATGGGACTAAAGTTTGCTCCGAAAGCAACAGCACGTTCTTGACTGAAAAACATTAAATATAATTACGAGTGAAGCGGCATCCCCTTTGCACGCATACACGAGCAGAGCTAAACACACAGGACGCCCTCCCTGCCAACTGTTGGACATTAGCTGGTGCTTATGACAAGCCAGCATCCCTCCCAAACTACTTCTTGGCCTGCACTTTTCAGGCTGCCAGCCACTGAGAAAAATTACTTAAAAATGGTATTGGTATCTATCGCAACATCCTGTATTTTATCACCAATTTCGTCACTTTTCTACTTCAGTGTTCTCTATTTAATTTACTGCCAGGGCATCCAATACATCTCCTCTTCAGCTGGAATACTTGGCCAGGACTACATGCGTCGGGGAATTATAAGCAGCCAACATGTTAGTCACACTCCTTTGGCTGCCAGCTCAATACACCGTCAAATGGCTGGCCATCAACAAGTCAGCACTGGGGGATAAAAAGGGGAATTGCTGAAATAAAATCAATGAAAACAATTGGTGTTTCACCCAGGAGAGAAGCGTGCGACGACAAGGACCCGTAGTCGGGGCGAACGGGACGCAAATTGAATGACTGACAAATGCACTTATCTCCCAGCCAGTTGGCCGAGCTTTTGGGGATTTGCATACGCAAAAAGCCAACAAGGAAGTACACAAGAACATACACACTCGAGCAGCAAAATCCTGACAAGAACAACAAGTAATCAAACAAAATGAAATCACAAAAAAGCGAATCCCCAAAGTCCCTCGCACGAGTCCTTAAATACATGAATAATAAAGGCACTGTAAATCATCCCCTGCCCTCGACGACCGTTGAAAAGTATGCAATGAATTTCAAGTGATTGAATTTGGTTTGATTAGAGAACAGCCGAACGTCACTCCGTACGTCACTCCGTACGTCCGTCCATCTTCAGGAGTGCGGTCCGTAGTCGAGCGGACAATGTGCTGCCCCCGGCCATATTGTGCATTATTTATTGTGCGTAAAGAGCCAAGAACACACATGAGCAGCGCACATAAATCTATACACATATATGGCAAAAGCACAATAATAATTTTCCTTGCCAGCATAGAAATCTTGCACATAATAAACAACTGCAGCAATGGCATACTTTAGGGCCCAGTACTTTTAATAAAAGCAAAATGACCACAAAAGCTCTCGGGAATCGTTGGTTATATTAAAGCAGGCAGCAGGGTTGGCTGGCGCAACAACAAAAGCATTTTCCCAGCACATCGAAGCAGCTCGCGGGCAGCTCAGCTCGACTCGGGGAAGTCAGGGGAAAGTTGTGGCAGCAGCGACCGGCGGGGGGAAAAAAATACAATAAAAATTACTGAACCGAATGCATCATAATGTTTATGTCAAAAATGAACAACAGCATGAAAGGGCCGCTCCATGGGCCAAGTCCAAGGAGCTCAGCCAGCTGCCAGCTGCCCGGGCCAAGATGCATTTCCTGTCCCCAGGCGCAGGGCAGCGGCGACCCTTTGTTCCAAGGAGCTGCAGCAGCCGCAGATAGAAAAGGATATGCCCAAGAAACCCACAACACTCAGCCGGGGAAGCGTCTAAATTGATTACGGGCAGCAGAGGCCAAGGTATGTGAGGCAAGTAAACCGAGGCCAGGACGAAGCTGGAGTGCGGTAAGTCGTCCTGACCCAAGTCGGGTCTATTTTTCCTAGGCCAGCGACTCGCTTTCCGAATCAAAGCGGCTTTAAGAGTGTTGTGGCAGCCGCAATTAAACTCCCCAGCCCGGGGTACCTTGAATATTATGTTGCACTCGGCTGCTCTTAAGTGTCAACGTCACAGGCAGCAGCTCCAGGAGCATTATCGGAGTAACGCACAGCTTTTAGCTGCTAAAAACAGCATCACGTAATTACGAGGTGTCAGTTTCTAGGCAGCTCACTCTGACATGATACGAGTTGGGTATAATGGTATCAAAACTGCTTTGACAATTATGAATACTTTAAGGAAATGCATGCATTTAAATGAATTCAGAACAAATGAAGAACAACAAATGTGAACATATAAATATAATAATTGTTGAGAAGGAAGAGCCAAGTGATGGCCAAAGATAGGAATAAATTAAATTAAAATAAAATTATATTTAAATAAATATCAAGAAATTTGTATTTGATGCTATTATTACACTGTTTCATTACTCTCATTTATGTATTCAGATGATGGGAATTTCACTTGCCTGCTACTGAGTATCCCCTAGTCAGTTCTCACCTGGCGAACGTGGCCGCTTGCCATTAGGCAACCTGCTCGACAAGCATCATCTCCAGCCCCCCACTGCCGGCCACCAAGTGTCATAGAGAAGTGTGCTAAAAACAGAAAAAAATACACATTTGGAGCGGCATTTCTGTGCTGTGTATTATTCCAGTGTTTTTCATTTCCTACTCCGGCAAAACGCCGCAAAGCGCCCGAGAGCGCACTTCATTCACACTCGATGCGTACTGCCACTGCCGGGGCGACAGTTGCCATTGCCGTTGCCGTTACAGGTGGAAATGGGGGGAAAAAAATACAAATAAAAAAAAGAGACCTGCAGAAATGAAACGGCTTCACTCCACTCCAGGCTGGTGCTGTTTTCATGGCGAAATATTTACGATTTGGCATGTAAAGTGGCGTTTCTTGTGCACTTTTCCGGTAAATTCACACCCCTCACCTGCGGGCCTCGGATTTAAAAGCCACCTCCTGCCCAGCACCCGGTCCTTGCCTTTGTTTGCCCTGCAATCCTTTTAATGCTCCCGTCAAGTACTCGCCTTCATGGCATTCCCAGCGAGTATTTGTGGTCCGACCCGGCGATGATTAAAATACTCGATTTGGTCCATTTGACTGATTGAGCGGATCACAGCAATCATATTTATTTCCATGAAAGATGCATCGAGGCCGAGACCCGCGCCCGAGATTCTTCCACTCGTCCTTGAGCTGTCCGGGGCTCTCGCTGTCAAGGAGCTGGGGCTCAGGTCGCATTTTTCCTCCCCGGCGACCGCCTGTCAATTTATCTTTTCTTTTTCCTTTTGCCGCTTTTTCCCTGGCGCGCTGCCGTTGAATGCATTTTTAATTGGCTTCAAATTTCCGGCCGAGCTCTCAGAAAGGCGAGGTACAAAGGGGCGCAGGATGAAATTGAGTTTTATTATTAAACGCTCGGGTGTAGTGGGCAATCAGCTCCGGAATTGATTGTAAGCTAAAGCGTGACGGCAACGGAAATGTCGCGCAATAAAAGGCTAAACATGATATCCAAGGTTTACTGTGTTCTCCTAGGACTCACTACCCCAACACATGTTTATTTCTATTCCTTCATAGTAGACAAACAGGTAAACAAAGTACTAAAAGTATTTCCTTCCAATGATTTCTTTCAAAAACAGAATATGATTGCTTATTTCATATATCTTGGTTTCCGTTCAGCATACATATTTAGTGTTCCAGTACACTAAAACTTAATGGATGCTTAATGGAGTTAAAGTGGAAGATACCACCTAGGAGTCCATTTTCAACACGATTTTTCAAATTTATTTCATTTTGATTGCAGTGCGGACTGGAGAAATTGCCACTAGACTATCAGGGCAGCACCATCGCCGTCTCCAGCTGCTCGTCATAATTCAGAGCTCCACCAATTCCCTGACCTGGTCAGACAAACTTTTCGGGCCGGGAGAAATCTTTCAAGTTTGTCTGGGGCAGGAAAAGTGCTCACCGCTCCTTTCACCCCCTCCGGAGCCTTCAAATCGCACTTGGAACCACTTTGCCGGCGTTTATTGATTTCAATGATGACCCCAAATTGCTGCAATGAAAGTTGACCACGCTGCCCGGGCCACTCGAGGCGACCGGAAATGAGGTAGAGTGCTGGGTGGGCGTCGATGAGGAAAGGTGAAAGCGAGCAGAAGGCCTTGACATTTTCCCTCCATTGGCGCACCACGAAAGCTTGGCAAAGTATTTAATTAAAATGAAACGCAATCACACTCACAGACACACTCACCCGGGGCAGAGAGCTCACTTAATCCATCTGCACTTCTGGGGAATACCTGCGCTGCTGCTGCATTTTGCGGCAATAAATTCAAAACCAACTGCGTGTGATGCTCAACAAACTGCCAACTAACACACACGGATGCAAATGGGCATAGACAGGCTAACAGGAGTGCACACACACACACCGGCAACATACAGGAGGCAACACTCATACGCAGTGTGGCCCAGTGCAGTGCTGATCTCTCCTGTGGGCCCCCCTGCACATTTTTGTTACCAAGATTTTAACTGTCAGCAAGTTGGGCGACTTAATTTGAATTTACGGCACCGCCAGGGGCGCCTCTCGCCTGCTCCCCCTCTGCCGCCTGCCCCCTCTCCCCGGGGGTCCTGGCTATTATTCCGCACAAACAGTATTAAATAGTGGCGTAGCTGCTGGTCGGGTCCTGGTTCTGGTTCTGGTTCCGCTTCTATCTCCGCTCTGGTCTCCAGGTCGAGGTCTGTCCAAGTAAACCTGTGTTCGTGCCCGTTCCACGGGTGTGCCCGTGCCCTCGGTGTGTGTTTGTGTGTGTGTGGGGGTGACAATAATATTCAAATTCCACTCTGCTGCAGTTGCATGGACAGCGGCGGGGGTGGCCAGTGGGCGTTGGGCGTGGCAATGACACTTTTACACTCCATATATCTGCCTAGGAAGTCGCCACTCTCTTGGCTACCCCTTCGAGTGCACTGAGCGTAAAACAATCTTTTATAAAAACAAGATTTATTCAGAATATAATTAAGTCGCCATTTTGTGTTTTGGTTATCATTTTCATTTGTTTATTTCCTTAATAACTATATTTTCTGATTAGTCCCTACCTTCGAGCTTCGTAAAGTCCAGCTATCTAGGCTGTCTTTACATTTTATGACTGCCGTAACTTAATGTTCTAATAACTTTATGTATTCCTTAGCTTAATTGATGCCCCGTAAATACAACCACTCGTTATTTATACTTTTAAAACTTTCTCCGAGTGCCGTTCTCAAGCCCCGCTGGCGCTCTCATATTTATGTGTCTCCTGATAGCGCCGCTGCAGTCAAAAGTTTTTCTTGCGGCCCGCCGTTTGCGAGTGTGCATGTTTATATGCTAATACTTTAGCGCACATGGCAGGGCGCTATTATCGCCACTGCCACTTGGGCGTCGAACTTCCGTTCGGCCCTGCCCCCCACTCCTGCCTGCCACCGGGATGGAGCGGAGGATCTCTGGGCTCTGAGCTCTCGGCAGCCCAGAAGCATTTGCAATTTGGGTTTGCATTCGAGCTCTCGCCGCCCGCTGAATGTTGCAAAATGAATTTTACTTCATTTTGATATGTTCTCCCCGCTGGCTTCAGCGCCGGGCACATAAATACTTCGGGGGATGTGTGGGGCGTTCTGTTCAGTTTGTTTTGCCACTATCGCCATGATAATAAATTTTATTAATCTCGCCGTCGCCCACACACAGAATGCAGAGCAGAATGAATATGGATGGCGGAAGCTCCCGCTCCAGACACTCGCTGATCAAGTGCTCAACTAGTCGAAGGCATTTGTAAACGTGGTCGCAAACAAGGACGCGCTCCTCCCGCGGGACCCGTCCGCGTCCTGCCACTTATTTCCATTTACATTTCGTGGCAGCTGCCGCCGGAAGACGCCGCGCTGGCAGTTGCATTCCCAGTTGCAGCTGTGCGGCGAATTTATTATGTAATTATTTGTTGTGCATTCTAATTGTGTGGCACTAGCATTTCGCCGACTCGAGGGAGTTTTTCGCGAATTTACCAGAGCGCCAATTAGCGGGAATGGAAATTGGGAGAAATACAGATCAGACTTTCACTGAGCCCGAATTAGTTTTAATTTCCAACCAAAGAATCTGGATATTAAGCTGTAGGACTTATATTTAACTAGAATCTGTTTTTAATTTTTTTTAGTTAGTGCTTTACCCCACTCTGAGTTCATTCCCGAAGTGACCCACTATATCCATCGCATGCCAAGCTAATCAGGCCACTTTCACAGAGGTCCTCGGAAAAGCGGTCTACCCCCGTGAGCGAAACTAAATCCCGGCGAAAGCCTCCCCGCTCCCCGAGGGCCGAGTGCAGAATATATATATATACAGATGTGGCCTGGCTGGTGCAACTCGTGCGGAAGCGGGCCCAACTGGCTAATCAAAAATTTATTTAATTTCTTGGGTGCTCAAAGACCGGCCGACATCCCCGTGCCCAGGCCCGATTTCGATCCCCAGAAGACCGGCGGCGGCGACGAGAATGGCTCTGTCCGTAAATGCCCGGCATCAAATTTGATGATGTCAACCATGAGCCTGTGCGATGGCCATGTCCTGTTGCCGCTGGTGCTGTTGGCCGTTGTTGCCGTTGTGCTGTGGCTGGTTCTGTGTCTGCGGGAAATGCAGTCTAAAAACCAACAAATGCCGGAAATGCGCCTCTGCCGCTGCAGCTGCCATTGCCATTGCGATTAAACTTTCCGCATTAAATATTTCGCCCGGACCCGGCGAACGAAGTTGGGTACTGGCTTCTGGAACTGGGACGCCGGGCGGATGTTGCGGCTGCCTTTTCGTGAAATCTAATTGCAAATTTCATGTACCGACAGCCTCTGCCCAGCTCACGCCTCCCAGGACGTGCCACGCCCACGCGACAACTATATAAACATTGTGGCCACTGGCAACTGTCATTTTTTCCTTGTTCGCGCTTCCCGTATGGCTGCAGTAAATCATGAAATTTATTTAGCAACATGCGAGCGTCCAGAGGCGCCGCAAAAAACAGGCAAATAAATTGCACAAATGTTGTCCGCACTTCGAGTGGCACAGTTGCCATGGCTTCCTTTTGGCCGGGCTTACACCCACTGCCACAACTCCCTCCCACTTCCCCCGGGGTAAAGTGTCATTAATTTTGATGTGTTTTTAATTCGGTTTTGTTGGGCAAACTCATTGACAAAGCCTCTAAAGAACACTCGCCTCGGAGAGAGTGCAGCATGGAAATGCTGTTTGGGATTTAATTAAAACTAATGAAAACTTTTGCCCCAGCCCCTCTCACCACCTTCGCCTTGTTGGCCTCCCCCTCTGCAGCACCCCTTTTGGCCGGCAGTCAATCTTGCAATTTGTGTCCAACGACAGATGACAAGAGGCAGAGAGCGGCCGCAAAGGTCCTGCAGCAGGAGCGCTGCCAACTGGCACAAGCCAGGCCAGGCCGGGCCGGGCACTTGGCCGACATTTCTCCAAATCCAACTGGACTCGGAGGGCCGGGGGAGGGGACTTCGGATTCGACCTCCAGGCAAAATGACAGAGGAAAGTTGAAAACACTTTGGCCACAATTGCGCAAACCGAGCAAAATGAGCTGCAGCCACGCACTCGAGTCCACCTCGGAAATGAGCAATGAAAGTGCGTGGCCCGGCAGGAGACCATCCTGCAATTAGGCAACTCCTCCAGGAAGTGAGCAAAAATTTCAAGTTTTCGGCAAGAAGGCACTCACAAATGGTTTGAGGTTAGTCAGCCACGTAGAAATGAACAAGAGGTAATGTTTTCTGACAATTAATTAGTTTTAGTTTCCACTGTGGGCAGTAACACTATTTACATCTTCCTAGGTTTTTCGGTGATTCATTCAAATGCTAAATGGGTTAAAATACTTTATGAATGTTTGTTTGCAATCAGTGGTTTGCAAACGACATCCTTCGAGCTAAGGTGAATGTATACGTTACCCTCGTACCAACGTTGTAAGAGGAGTAACACATTTTTCTTTCATCGGACATATTTTTCAGTTCATTCTAAATTATAAATCATCTAAGTAGTTTCTAAGTACTCTGAAGGTAAAGCAATCTTCGGAACGCCGAAGTTTGTATACCCTTGCAGCTTACAATAGGATCATTGACAGCTATATGATATAGTATTCCAATCTTGATAAAATTATAACCGAAGTTGTAGAATAACATAAAGTGGCCCCATCTTAATATGTAAAAAAAATTCGGCAAAATTTAGAAAACGAGTTTTAAATGCAGAAAAGTTCTCCATTGAAAACTAAGAAGGAAAAACCAAACCACTCCGAAATCCGTTGAGTTTAAGCCAAGTTACGACCAAAAAACCACTGAAGAAGTTCGCTATTTTTGGGACAAAAATGAACCCACTGTTTTCTATAAAATGAAAGGGGTTACATCGTCAAAATTGCCAAAAATTGGCAAAAAATTAGAAATCGAGTTTTAAATGCAGAAAAGTTCTCCATTAAAAACTAAGAAGGAAAAACCAAACCACTCCGAAATCCGTTGAGTTTAAGCCAAGTTACGACCAAAAAACCACTGAATGAGTTGTCGATTTTTGAGCCAAAAATGTATATAAAAAGGCAAAATGCATTCGAAATGCGTGTATAAGCGCAGTTTTTTCTAAACCATTTTAATTCAATTTTGTCAACTAACTTTGTAAAAATGCCATTAAAAGCCATTCGATCACCTCAATCTCTCTTCCTGCCTTGGTTATGTCTGACAGGGGCAGGAATACTTATAAAAGAGCTTGTCGTCTCGTGCAAAAATGGCGACCTGCAACGCTCATTGCTAAGTGTCACTGCGGAAGCCTGCTTCCCGGGAGCTGGTGCAGCGGAGTTCCTTCCGATAACCCTGGAGCTCAGCTCCGATCTTTTACGTTTAAGATAAGAAATGGTATTCGATGACGATTGATTCAGGGATGAGCTAAGATTGTTGAATTTTGGATTTGGCATCGGAACTATGGAGCAATTTGTGGCACCATTAGAGGGACGGATCGTCACCATGTAGGAATGGGAGGAGCCCTCATGCAGCTCGCTGTTGTTCTCTTGCAGAGAGTGGAATTCCAAGAGGAGATCGCCGATACTGTTGGCGAGCTGCCGGCCTCTCGCAGTCACAGGCTTACGGCTTGGGAGACTGGGGATCCCACCTCGGTTTGGGGTTTTCAGCGATTGGGGTTTCTTTGAGGTAGCTGCTCCTGCAGTGGAGGGACCAGAACCCTTGTCGCCCTCATACTTTCGCTTGATATCAAAGGTGGCCTGTCGCTGGAAGCTGGGACGCATGGGTAGCTTGGCTTCCGGTGTCCCCGTATCTGGAAGTGGCACCTGCTTACTAAAACCTCGCAGCTGCTCAAGCTTTTGAATAGCCTGCTGAATGCTGGTATTGCTTCCGCTCGTGGTAGTTGGGGTTCTGTAGGCGTCATAATCCTCCGGTGACCAAAAGGTAAGATCGCTTATATCACGCTGAAATCGTTGCTCCTCCTCCACTGCCCTTTGCCTTGCCAGTGCTTCGGAATTAAGATTGATGTCCTTGTCTAGTTCTGGAGGTGGCTCTGTATCTTCGAGCTGGGGAAGGTCACTGCCAGCGACATCATTGAGTACCTGCTCCATCCTCTTCTGCTCTACTCCCCTAAGAGCCAGGTCCAGGCTGCTACGCGTGGTGCAGGCCGCGCCATCAACCAAGATAAAAGGTATGCCATTGTCATTCGTCCCATGAGCCAGATCCTCCAAGCCTATGAGCGAGTCCCTAGTGTCGACGACATTTGAGGGTCCAGCCTGGTCCTCCAAGCCACGAAAGGTGTCATTATTGTCGACGATATTCAAGCCTCCCGCTGGATTTGTGCTTGGTAGCGAGGCTCCATAGGCTTTCTTTTTATTAAGCATCGTTCCTGGATAAAACGTAGAAATTTATAATGTTAGGACAGCCTAGTATTACTTAATGAAAGATGTCTGAAAATATGCAAAGGGTGTTTGACATGAATAAATTATATAATAGTATTTACAACCGAGTAATACTTGTGGTCAGTTGATGTCTAAAGCCAGAAAATGTATGATGAAGACAAGTAACTTTTATGCAGGCGTACTCTCTTGTTTTGGCCAGTTGATTTGGCGGCGCCAGGCGCACTTTTGCATCCGATTGTTCGTAAAACGGTAAGACCATGATTAGGCCAACAAGAAGCTCAAGAACTCACCTGGTCCCCAGGCAGCCGACGTGTTCGCTCCCACGATTGCTTTGTTGGCTGCTCGGCAGCAAACAGAAATTTAAATCCCTTAGAAGTACTCGCCAAGAAAAACGAAATTGAAAAGAATAAAAGTTATGCGTGCCCGAGAATCAACACGAGCGACCTTTCAGCCCCTGATCCAGCTCCGGCTCCTGCTCCAGCTCCTGCTTCTGTTCCTTCTCCTTTTCTTGCCACTACTGCTCCTGGGCACTTGTGGCTGCCTTTGGCCAAATAATGCGAGGGACGGTGCGGGGGGGCTTCGGGCGAGGTGAGGCCTGGAACACAATCCGTAAACCAAAACTTTATTTTGTGCTGATAAAAACTTAAATGTTGCTGCCACTGCCGCTACTACAGCCACGCAATCGTAAATGTTTGATATCCCCAAAGGTTAACAATTTCCGTTGCCGCTTGGCTTTGCTTTGCTCAGCTTCGGCCAAGTTGGTTCTGCTGGTTTTCTTTATTTTGTTTGGCAAGAATTTTGCGGTTGGCTAAATGAAACCGCAGCGTTGTTGAGTGGCACAAACATACGGACACGAGTCCGGATCCGAATACAGACCTGGTTGCGGGGTGAGTGTGTCTTTGGCCTGTCTGTTCGACGGCAGGAAACGGGAACGGGAATAGGCTTGTGCTGTGTTCGGACTGGGGGGTATGGATGAGCGAGAACTTGCTACTTGGGCAATGGCACACTTAGTTCAATTTAGATAATTTAGACATCGGAAGGCGGCTAAAGGAATGGTAGTTCCTCTTGTGAAAAAACGGGCGAAACTGAGGGACCCTGCTTACAAATTTGAGATGATGACAAATCAGGCAATGCCTGGTCTTTGGTGATTTACTTACTTTCAAAAGAAAAAACTATATTTGAACACATTTGAACGTTAGGCCAGAGTACTCCAGATTGTTAGAGACATATGACTGAAGTCTGTTTCTCAAGCTTTGGTCGAATTATTATTATAATTTCCAATTTCAGTGGCAAGTCTTTTTTAATGAAATTCAATAAAAGTTCTATAAAAATATTCTGTAATATAGATTCATGAATTTATTGCAATAAATTAAACAGGGTAAGAACAATAATTTAAAATTCACGTTCTTTAATCTTGAATGCCTGTTGCAAAGCAGCTAAGAGAGCACAATTTTCCTCTCTTGAGTTACGATATTCACGGCCGCGCTCAATGTACTAAAAAGCTCTCTTTAGAGCCGAACGTTCGGCACGAAGGACTCGCTACGAGGACGAGCCATAAACAAATCCAGACGCTCCTGTGCGTGGCTCTTCAGTTCAAATCGGTGCGAGCTGTCGAAAGGACGTGCACAGCGGTCGTTCGTCGGTTTCGAAATATTGAGTGAATTGTGTGGCAATCGGGGACACTGGGGATCAAAGTTCGTGGGTCTGAGCGTGGCCAAGTCAGAAGGCGAAGGCGCGAAAACACATTTGTGGCGAGTGCGATTTTCATCGTTTTTTTCCTCCCAAAACTGAGCCCCAGCCGTGTGCGGGCAATTAAAGTTCCGGACGCCCCGCCGACTGTTGGCCATTCCGAATTGCATGTCGCGGCAACGAGTGCATGTCAGCGTGTGAGCCAAAGTCAGAGCCCGAACCAGTCGAACAGGGCCAACAGCGGGTTCTTTTGGCCAGTTCTTGTTCGCCTAGGAGGAATTATCAGCCAGCAAGACACACGGCACGTAGCGCCTGGCAAATGAAAACCCCATCAAAGGCAAGTGCAAATACCGTGATGGCGGGGAGTGGCAGGAAATCTAATTAAGGCTAAAATGGCAATGCGAAGCTCAAAATAATTGCGAGTGAAGGCAACCTGTGAGGCCCAGGGAATGGCAATCGCTTGACAAAAACCAAGCCCCAACCACAAACCGAAAGGAATTCGCATACATATCAAATTTATGAAAGCCAACTCTCCCACACACGAACTCCACACTGAGCCGGAATGTGTGTACGTGTGTGAGTCCTGGCCA
>VNJV01011171.1:0-21140 GCA_008042635.1 Drosophila nikananu
AGAGACTTCTCAGCTGGCGCCGCAGTAATTTAAATGTTATTTCGCCGCACAATTAAAATGGCATTAAGACGCCACCGAAATGCGAGTTGCAAGTTGGCAATTTAATTTTTCAGCTAAATTAGCTCAATTTTCTACACGTTCTTGGCATTTTCCCCGGGTTTCCACGGCAATGGTCGCAATCTTTACTTTACTGAGTTTTTGCCACCATTTACAAGCGCGTGTTCGGCGCGAGATAAGATGTCCTGGGCTAAGTGAATATTTCCCTAATTTCTTGCGGCTGCAGCAGTTTTTCCTCTTCACTTTTCGGCTCGCACATTTTTCTAAAACTTTTCCATAAACGCAAATATTTCCCTGTTGCCCAGCGTGGGGGAAGAGCAGTTGGCAGTCGTGAGCACAGTTGTATTTATTATATTTTACGTCCACCAAAGCCTGGGAGTTCGCCACATAAACGCTTAGTTTCAGCTGACACCAGCTATTTTTCTTGCCAACTGCGGGGTGTTCATAAAAGTCGAAACTTTAAAGTTGGCACGAGCAGCCTCTAAGCCCCCGGAAAATGTGTGTTTGACTTTAGAAAGCTGTCTGAGTATAATTCGTGGAAGCCGCTTGGAAAATGACAGTGACATTTTATGAGCGTACTTTTATAAGTCAAGAAAATGGAATTAAGAACCAAGGATATTTAAAGGCTCATTTAAAGATCTAAATGAAGAAGGAAAAATCAGGTCTAAAGAGTTACATAAATAAAATATTTCACAGCTCCAATAAAACTGAACACCCTATTTTTCCAATAGATACTCTATAACAAGGCCAAAATAGTGTAATCACCATTGTGATATTAATGGAACTTTCTATTTCTGCCAAAACTAACCGCAAACGGAACATCATAAATATTTTTACATTACACAGATTTTGGAATTTTAGATCTGGATTCATTGTTTAAGCATTTCCTTGCATAGATACCACAGCTGTGTATAGTTTTCCTTGCTTTGTTTTCGCATTGGCTTATTTTTCCTTTGCAAGGAAAATGCCAGTAAAATGCCCAGCGAAAGGGAAAGCGAATGCGGGAAAATGAACGTTAGAGGGTGACAGCGGAGAGCGCGAAAATTTTAATGACATTCAAATTAAATTATAATTTCAAAAGTTTCGCCGCGCAAGGAGAGAGAGGCGTTGCTGATGACGACGATGACAAGGACATGACCAGGTGGTGGGCCAGGTGAATGCGTCCCCGTCCGCCCCCAAGCTGCTCCCCATCCCCACCCTCCTCTCGGGTCAGCTTCGTTGGCCAAAGGTCAAAGAAGAGAAAAAAAGGTTTGGCCACCCCTCGACCTCCCCGCTGCTCCCAATCAGCTCGTTTTTCCAGCCCCACCTGTCCCTCCCCATCGCTTGTTTATTTCCCTTACGTTTGTTTTCAAAATTTGGCTGAAAAACATGGCGGACGCCGGACGACAAAAGGAACGGTAAAAGCCAAAGGGTAAACAACACAAAAGCAAACGAAACAAAAACAAAGATGAGAGACATGGAAAATGTAGGTTGGCAAAAAAAAAGGAGCCGAAGGAAAATATGGAAAGCTCGGCTGAAAATAATCGGGTGAAATAGAAGAAAAGTTAACTGTGTTTTTGATTGTGTTTCCATTTTTTTAAGGGGTTTGAATGTTTGGCATTCTGCTTTGGTTTTCCGGAATTCTTTTTTATTCTCTAAGGACCTAAAGTATAATCTATAATTTTTATTAACAACAACACCTTTTTTACTCTCCCACAAATTGTTCTTTTCTTGTTAGTCATTAAATAAATTTAAAGCAGCCTTTAATATGCATTAGATGTAAAGCTGAACTGGAGTGGAAAAATAGGACTGCAATTCTATGCAAATTTTCCACGAAATACATTTTTAAAGAATAAACGCAATTAACTATTTTGTAATCGAAAAATGTTCGCCCACATATTTTTCCCAGAATGTATGCTAGTTTGCATACATAAAATGTAATTTAAAGAGTCATTTCAACGGAAAGGATTTATTTGAAGTTAGATTTAGGACATGCGCATGTTTATTTAAGCTGTGTGCAGCAGGAATGTAATTAGTTCCGGTAAAACCAATTTTCTGCGAAGTTTGTAATTCACCATTTTACAGCACAGCGACAATTATTTCCCAGAAATATTTACCATAGACAAAGCTTCATTATCAAAGCGAACACAACCCGGGTCTAGATTTTCTGACAGTGCACCAGAGCCGAAATGTGTGTGGTTTAATTGATGGTTTGAAGAGGGTAGGAACGCCAGGTCTGACCGCCAGTCAGCGACGCTTAAATGATAGCAAAGCGGGGAGGACAGAATGGCGGAGTGAGAGACAGGTGTCTATTATGTCCCCCGAATACAAGGAAGGTAGTCATTCTGTGTCTTGTCTCTAGCAAGGAGCCAACTGTACCTCTCAAGACGGCCAGCCTTGGAAAGGAATAAAAATAGAACCATTGTTTAAAGGCTGCCTCAGGAAATAACATGTGTATATCGCTGGCCAAATCTTGTTCTTCAATATTTTCCAGCCCATTTCCCTGCACTTCCTTACGCTCTATAAGCCACCACGCAATCATTAAAGCCCAAAAAATATGGCCATCTGCTTTAATGAGGCACAATCATCATCAAGTTTTCACTGACCATTTGACCTTTTCACTTGCCGACCAGCAGGACTCCGTCTTCGTCTCCGTCTGCGGCTCACAGGCCTCCAGCCCGGTTGGCCATTAGGCGAATGTCTGGCGCCAGGCAAACTATAAAATAAATGCACAGGCGTGGCCCGAAGGCGGAAGAAGCACAGAAATCAACGCATTTGCTCTTCTTACGACGCCAAATGAAATTCATTTCCCTGTCGCCATTTAAGCAAGGACAAATAATTTAATATTCGATAATAATCGCAATATTTGGATAGTTTGGCACCTTAAACAAATATTGACAAAATGAAAAAGCAAATCTGCCAAGAGCTCTTCTTTTGGAATTATTTTATTAGTATGTCAAGCTAGTTAATACTCCTTTAACTTCTTTCTCTATGGCTGTGGGAACCCATAGAACTCAGTCTGCGGAGAAACCGCAGTGAAACGTCAAAATTGCACAGCATGAGTCGAAAAAAAGAACTGTGAGCCAGTGGCGCTTAGTTTTTTATTGCACGGCGCCGCATGTGGCGGCTGCGGCGATTGAAGTGACCCTCGTGGCGCGGGGCAAGTGCCTGGGCGGTGCCGGGTGGCTGGGCAGTGGGCCTGGGATCGAGAGTGACAAGCAGGCAGCCGGTAGGAACCTGGCACTGGCATTACGTCCTGTGCACGAGTTCGGCTTTAGTGGCTCTCGCCCGTCACCGGGGCTCGTTAACGCGGAGACGCTCAATTTAGCGCGACTTATTCTGGTTGGCGCTCCGGTTGCCCTTGATGATATCACCGCGGCCGTGTCGTCGCGGCCATCGTCCTACCGGTTGCCCAATCTACCTGCTCTGATTTCCAGATTCACAGGGCGAACGGAGGAACTTATCTGCCCACTAACCGCATGCAACAGGAAGTAAAACCAGTAAAGGGGTACATATTTTAAATGGGTTAAACGGATTTAAAATTATAACTGTTTGTTTCTATCTCATGTTGATATATGCATACCGATATTTTTCTATTTTCGATTACTGTATGGTCCAGTAAAAGTATTCCCACATGTGCGGATTTCTCTCTCAGACGGACTCCCGGCTCACACGTGCCTGCCCATCCCTGTCCCGTTCACCCACAAACTACGACACAAACAAACACATACACACCCCTGCCCTTGGTGTCGATGTCTTGAGTCTCCTCGGGTTACCCGTGGGTGTGCTGCACTTAAAGCCAAAATAAAAAATCAATAATCGGGGAAATGACAAGTCAACAGCCAACAGCAGCTGAGCTGAACTCAAGCGGAGCCGCCATTTCTGACTGCTCCTGCCTCCACACATACACACACTCACACCCGCCACTCACACACTCAGACAGAAAGAGAGAGCAAATGTGTGTGTGTGTGTGCTTTTGGGGCAAAAGTTTTATATTAAGTAACCTGAGCGGGTTGGGGAGTCCCCGGGACACGTACTCGGCACACGACCCAAAAACGTGCACCGCAGGTCTCGACTCGACTCGAATTTATGGCAGTTTCGCTTCTTATTTATGTATTTTTCAGCTTGCATTTGGTTATGAAATATATGGAGTCGTTAACCTAGACAGAATGCAAAACCCTCAAAGAAATAGAGCGCAGAAAAATGGACCGAAATCAGCAGATGAAGTATGTTATGGTAATGGAATTTTAGAGTGGGCAAGTTCAACGTAAATACGCACCACAAACAGGCTGAATATATGTATTATTACATATGGAAATATAGAAATAATATTTAGTATTTCATATTTGGAATACCTGACAAAATAAAATATATAATTATTAATTATTATATAATATATAATGTAATTTATGCTTAGAGGTAGGAGTGTATAAATAAACCACAAATAAACCATCATTAATCAAAATTTCTTATGATGATTATAAATTTTAAAATAATAAATATTACTTATTCAACAGGATGTATACTTACTAGAATATTTATATAAACTATAACTTTACGTAGCTTGTACTAGTTCAACTCTGATGGAATTCAAATGATCTTGCACATATTAAGTATACGCCACCACTGCCAGCCTGATTATGAATACTAAGCATTCAATCCCCGATGGCCTTCCCTTTCGCTCTCTTTGTCCCTTTTCAACTGATGATGCTGTAAAATGTCAAATGTGAGTGCTGCTTTTACCATATATGAAGTGACGCAAGAAATAAAAGCGGCGCCCCAAAGGGCAAGCATCTATAGCATCTGCCGTCCCTTTATTCATACAATGCCAGGGCCTTGCAAGTGACGTCACAACCCTAAAGGCCTGCATCAATATATGCACATACATACAGGTACACATGTATACGATAAGGTCCTTTCCCGGCACACAATCATCATTGTTCGTTTCGATACCTGAGGCTGGATAATTACTCGAAGGAATGTCATCAACATCATGCCGGGGCCCGGACAAGCCGAACACATTGCGCATACGCCCTGTGTTCACGGTGGCACTGCAACTTTGACTCGATTTGAGTCATTGAGGCTGCATAATGCAATCGGGCCATCAGCAGCACGCATCAATTTGCCAGCAGCCAACAAAAGCAGAGGCAAGCAAGTCAACAGTAAATATTGATGTTTTGCGGGGCCCAACGAGGACAGGCGATAGGCGATAGACGTTGTTGTTGTTGTATCGCTCTGGCGATAATTAGGTTCATAAGAGCGTAAGAGTTTTAATTGGGCTGCTTATTACAATAATCAGTCGGCCGGGCATCATCATCGGGGCATAGAAAGTGGCACTGAGGCCTGGGGGACACCGTATCATCCGTATCATTGGGCGTGTGCGCTCGTGTGCACTTGCCTGGGTTATTCAATTTTGCGGCAGCAGCCAAATTGCAGCCACAGCACTGGCAACGGCAACGGCAACGGCAACAATTACAGCAATCACGACAATGGCAGCAGCAACAATAACAATGGGCAAAAATTAAGTGTATAAAACGCGGGATATTAAATGGCATTTTAATTGGCATACGCATCAATAATTTTTAATTTGTTACAATAATTACAAAGTTATTTAATATTTATGTTGACTCGCCGCTTGTCAATTAGTCTGGCTCATGCAATTAAGGTTGATTAAAAAATTATACCATATATTACATATATTCACAAACATGTGCATGTGCAGCCCACCAGAAAAACGCAAATTAATAAAATGGCTTCGCAACTTAATTCACAAATGGAGTAAACTCATTAATTATGATTCAATTTTGATTACGGTTTCATGTTTCCCTTCACTTCATTGAGTCCCTGTTTCTAACCAGAATCCACACTTCAACTTTAAATTAAGTTATAAAATATTATAAAGCCAGCAGACGCTTACACAGATTATAGGTAATTAATTATCCAATAAATCGATTCAATTTATAATTTATTGTTCATAAACTGTATTGTGGACCTGCTTATTCTCAAATATAAACCGAAATGTGGAAAGCACTATAACTTCTTAAATAAGCCCCCAAGCGGGCAATCATATTGATATGGAATTTTAAAATCGCCGACGTGATTCATCTTTAATCTGGGCATGGCATTAAGCCAAACCAAAGCTTCTAGCGTCAACGATAACAACAACAAATGGCTTGTTCGCCAAGCGATTTACAGGACAAACCTGGCGAGCACAATCACACTAAAATCGCGCATACGCCGCGTATTCCCAAAGACACAGCAGAACTTCGCATTTGTTTGCCTTTGAGTGGCACATGCGCCACGCTTGGCACTTGCTTTTATTTTACCCTGGGTTACTTTTAATGCCCAGAGCAGCAGGGCTAACACACACACCGCACACACACTCCTGCAGGGGGACACACATCAAGCGGTTTATTCCCAGGACACGTCACGGGCTCAAGGCGTATGTGTGTGTGTGTGTTATAAGTGATTATCTGCATGTAAAAATGGCGGAGAATGTGGAAGCTTATATTCCCATACACTGATGCGCATTTCAGGCTGCACAGGAGGGATCAGAAAGGCTTTGAAAATACTTTAAACGCTGATGTTTTTGTGTTGGATGGATGTCAATTTGAATTTAGGTTTAGGAGAAGATTCTTTGCAGTATAAAACATTAACTAAGGATATTTAGCCACAATCCAACATTAAGAAATTTCGTTTGGCTCACCTAACATATACTTTCCCATAAGGTTTTCATTAAATATAAACTAAACCTATCACATTGCTAGTTTCTACTCCTAGCCCTTCTGGTGCATCGGATTCTCTGTGGCGGAACCAATAAAATCTAATGAGACTGCAGCAGACAACAAATCGCGTTATTATCGCCGGGCAATGGCCAAGAGGGGAAACCAACGTCCTATACAGTGGCCAGGACCGCAAGAAAACTAATAAAAGTTGCCAAAGCACAGACAAATAAAAGAATCGCATAAAACTAATGTTAAACAATTCCCTGCTACCCCTCACTCCCTTTGTGCCTTTTGTCTGCTGTCTGTTCTTCTGTTTTCTGTTTATTTTTCCGATTTTCTTTCTTTTTTCCGCTTGTGTTGCGTGAGACTCGGTTCACTTGGGTTGGTTTCAAGTCGGTTGCTGGGTCTGTCATCGCCCATCGTCATAGCCGGCCCCTTAAGGCAATGATGGCTGGCCCAAAGCCCCCGGGGCTATGCAATAAAATTGCGTTTTAATGCTGGTCCAAAGGACAAGAAACGACCCATTTACGAAGCTCTTCAAGTGCCCTGTCTGTGCCGAATAGGAGCATTCTCCAGCACTCAGGGGATATGAGCCTCGGCGATGAATGTTCTTGAAGACATGATCAGTAGATATATTCCGGTTTTTGCTCTAAAATCTGACTTTTAATGGCTGTATTATCTGTCTGAAGATAGACTAAATAAAGAAATGAAATAAAGAGACTTGAGGACACTCTACTCTCGGGAGAGAGTTTTCTTAAAGTCAAATAAATTGCTAGCCGTAGATCCCACCGTCGCGTCGCAAAACTTAAGATGAGAAACTTTTCCTTTGGCAGTTCCCCAGCTCCGTCATTCAATATTCATATTAGCCGAGGGTATAAAACCGTCCCCTTTGTTTCAATTTTATTGCTGGCTTTTTATGCTCGCCTGTTTGTTTGTCCTTCGCATTGTTTTATGACATTTTATTTGCATATTTTCGCGTGTTTCCCGCTTGAAACACGAATACACGACTTTTATGTGTTTGTCGATTCTGCGGAAAATGCAGAGGGAGACGCTGCCGAGTGGAAGGTTGAAGTTGGAAGGAAAGGCATTGCACTCCCCACGGTCTGCAGGGATCGGGAAAGCCGCCTCGAAAACTCCAAGTAGAAAATGTTGCGGGGCGAGAAATATTTTTCCACCAAATGCCCGAAGCGACGGGGGACTTGGAGGGTAGGGGAAAAGCCAAACACAAACGGAAAAGTGTAAAACAATTCTCAAGTGTTTTATACTTTAAGCTTTGCGCCTTTACTCTGTGCTCTTTGTGTGTGCGAGTTTATGTTTGCTGTATTTTTGTTTCTTTTTTGTGGCTTCGGTGTGTGTTTGGTGTATTGTGTGAGTGTGTGAAATTCCGATACAAAGAACCAAGCTGGAGTTCCCACGGCCGGCGGTATCCTTTGTGATTTAATCATTTTTCTGCCACTGATTCAATTAACTTAAACATCGTTGGCTAGAATTCCTGCACTGGGCACCGGGGAATCGCACTTTTGCCGGACACTGTCCCCCGGTGCAGAAGAGATTGCACAATTGCAATCCGCTCGATTGGATGCATTGTGCGCGGAGTTGATGGCTCCGGTTGGATAATGGATGAGCCCCGAATAAAGCGGAAGTCCGCAGCAGCAGCGGCATTCAATTAAACTTAATTCCTCACGCCTAAAGGCAAACAAACACACAAATGGTAAATTGGATTAATTGTGTTTTAAATGCGTTTATATTACCCAGCGATGTTTTAAGGCTTGTCGAACGTAACAAAAAAACGACATTATTTATCGAAATGGAAGTCTGATTATTTATTATTTGCTGCTCTTGATTTAACAATGAAAATATATTTGTTTTTATTTATAATTGATTTTGCACATTATTTATTTGGGTACTTATTGGGAATTATCCAGAGTTAGACAATTATAATGCTAGAACGACTTTAAACCTTCAGACAACCACATTCGTGAAATATGTATGGTACGTGTTATTCAAATAACAAAATAAAATACAATATAGCTACACAAATCCGACATTTTTAAAAATACCTCGTATAGGAAATGCATATGGGTACAAAAATAATGCCGCAAAATATAACATAAATCTCAATCAAGAATGCAGTTCACAGACCAATAAAAAAAGAACCAATGACCGCATCGGGCACCCAAAGTCCAGCAAACTGGTTGAACGCATTAGAACGCTCTCATAGATACAGATACCCAAATGTATCTGGGTATCTTCAGCGGCTGTGTGTAAACAGTCCCCCAGACCAGACAAAAAAAAGATAATAATCCGAATAGAGCGGCAGAATAGAACTGCAGCTAAAGCGAACTAAGCTGCGAACAGCACGCAATCCCGTGAATCTGAATCTGGGCAACTAATCAGCGTTTCTATCTAATAAGCCGCCGGTGGCTGATGACGTGATGATCATGGGACGATGCTGATGATGATGATGCTATGTGCTATGCTCGGGGTATAGTATATGGTGTATAGTTTATGGTGTGTGGTGTGTGGTGTGCGGCCTACGGTGTGTATGGGTTAAGTGTGATAAATCGACAGTTGAATTAAGCGACATGTGGGCGACTGGGAGAGAGTGTCATTGTGAATGCGACTGTGGATGTGCGGCGAATCTAGCGAAACATTTACGCACACACTACTGCGAATTAAGCGCACTCACGCACTCGGGCTCACAATAATCGAGAGAAATGAAAAACCAAGAACCACGGCACTGCGAAAAAAATATTCCAAGCTTTCAACCGTATATGAAAACCACACAAATATTTTAATTTATGGCTTAAGTTTGCAGTTCTATTGATACTTCTTAGTATTCCCATTTCATGCATTGAATTTTATTAAAAAATATAAACGAAACTATTAAATACATATACCCTTGACTTTGGCAGAGATTCTTTCCCACTTGGATCTTGTGTTATTGTAAACTTTTTCCCAGTGCAGCGTCGAGTGAAGGAATAAAGTAAAAGTGTCTTTTCATCAGAATTTTAAATGTGCTCGGCCTCGATGTGAGTTGCCAAAAAAGTGTGTGTATAAGTGTGTGCCTGAGAGTGGGTACAGGTGTGCGCGTGAGCCGACCGAGCGGAAGTTATGGAGCCTACGTGCCCCACAAAAAAGGAAAACATCGAAAGGAAAGAACAAAATACGCATTTCGCTTTCCTTCGACGCTGGCGCTCGATAAACCACCAATACCAGTGACCAGGTCCTCGTATGTAAACAGACAAATTATGAATTTGTAAGACTCTCTCTCTCGCTCGTTCCTTTCCCCGGGTGTCCTGTTTGTCCTCCCCATCTCGCCCTCCCACTCGGTGCGTGTATATGTTGAAGACTTTACGGATCACGGAGCTCATCAAAAATCGTTAAATGCGAAAATCGAATAAGAAATTTCGGAGCCAAAACGGACCAATTAAAGGAATTTTAGTTTGGTAAATAACTAAGGATAAATTATATTATAGAAAAGAAAATATTTAGGCAATAAACTATATAAAATAAATGAAGTAAATGGTATAAGTTACAATAAGGCAATAGTTAAAATAAAAGATATAACAATCCATATATGTATGTATATCTCTTTTATTGACTATTTTATATTTAATACTTTGTCACAAGATTACAGTAAGGATATCCAACAACAATTAAATGCTTTAAAGAAAGTGAAAATGTCCCTGGAAAATCGTACCTTTTGTATAGAGGTAGCATACTAGTTTATTCCTTAACTTAACTATGTTTTAAGCTTAAGAACTCACCAATTTGTGCGCTAAAAATGCTCCCCTCGGCCTCTCACTTATATGTATGCCACTGTTTGTGTTTGTTGTTTATTCAGATATTTTTTTCGATTTTCCAAACTCGATGATTTTAAAAACTGCAAATACAATTTAGGGACCGATGGCGTTTAATTCGCGCCCGTTTTTTCCACAAATACTTCACTTTATCACACACTAAATCCGACTATGAATATCCTTCTCTGTCCGTGTTATGCCACATGCATGCCTGTGTGTTTGGTGTGAGTGCGGCTAAAACACAGCTAGAGAACGGGGAAATAAGGACTCCTTGGAAATGAATAGTCTGCTTTTAGGTTTACTTTGTGCCGTTGTCTTGGGCCTCTTATAATTCCAGCCTTCTCCTTTGGTTTTGTTGCTTTTCTGTTTCTGTTTTGCGCACCCAATTGAAAACTAGTGGCGTAGTCCGCTCGATCCGCTCCGCTCGGGAAACACTGTGGCCAGCCGCTCAAAACACGACGATGTCTCTAGCTAAACTTGCAAATTTGTATCTTGCACCCGTATTTATAGGTTTTCCCACAAGCCGAGATACAGATACTCTGTTACTCTCATTTCTATAAATTTCTCTCAAACCTCCTCACTGTTAGGCTTTTCCGCTCGCTCTCCGAAATCCATACGAAATAGCGGGAATATGCGTTACTTTCTCCCTCGCTCGCTGCTTTCGAAAAACTGTCATACACGCTCTCACTCTCTCTCTCTCCCGCTCTCTTAGTATTTTTGGCAAGCTTTAGCTTGTTTTTGTTCGGAATCAAAATCGGAATCTTTCGTCTGCGACACTTTGCCGCATTTGTTGTTGTGGTTCTAAAACCGAACCAAATTTCATTATCTCGAGTGGCGGCCGCTTTGTTTGTTTATTTGAGAGCTACTCTTAGCTGGGTAAATGTTATTGTACAAAATAGGTGCTTCCAATAATGACACTTTCTTACTTTTTTTAGGCAAAGTTTAAGTTTTATGTGGGTTTTGTTAATTGTTTGGGGTTTGTTTTTAGTGAAACCCCCGAAAATCGATCGCACACTTTTTAAGTTAGTATTTCACACACAAACACACACAGTTATCCCCCTCTCACTTTCTCTCCCTCTTGTCCTCTTCCTCTCTCACGCTCACACACACAGGTGCTGCAGCTGTTTTGAGGCGCAAAGTATGCTACACAATTTTGAGAAGATTTGAAAACTTCGGTTTACGAGGATCAAAGTGTAATAGGAGTTCTAATCCTGTTAACCCAATAACTGCTTTATTTATTTTTTTGTGTATAGGAATTTTATACCGAATCGAACGCAGGTTCAAATGGAAATAATTCGGAACCAGCTTGCCCGACGACTCGCAGCAGAATGCGGACAAGAAAATGCCGAGCAGCCGTCAACAACAGCTGCAGAGCGGCGTCGGCGTCCGGGATGAAAAACTTTTTAACACACACACACACGATGGCGAGCCTACATATTATAGGAAACTTGATATGAAAACATTGACAAGCAGCCGCAGAAAGCTCTTAGCCTTCAGCTGTGTGCACGAGAGTGTGGTTAGTTGTTGTTAGTAACGCAGCGGCATGGCCAGTATAACAGTTTAGCATTTTAGCATATTCTTGCGGCACGAGGAAAGCTCGTCCAGAACCGCGAAATGAGAAAAGCGAAACGAAACTGAGGTCGGAAAAGTTTGGCCGGGCGGCGGAATGCGGCAAAGCGAAAGATAAGCGAAATGGCCGGCAGTTTGCCTGATAAATTCAGGTGATAAGGGTATTCACCGAGGGGCTTCGCTTCATAGGTTTTTATGGGGTGCGATGCATCGTAAAACTATTATCTTTTCAATTATTATTCACCGCAGTCTGATAGGGTATACGATTTATTAATTTTAAGTGTTTGAAAGAAATGATAATAAGTATAAGACTGTTAACTTTAATTTGTTAATATTTTCTATATTAATTCCTATGTATATATTATATACTTACATTTTTAGAATGTCTTTTCAGTGTGAGATTATTGCTCGTAAAATTTGACAGGTTTAAGTAGTAGCATTTTCATATATTTTTACTAATAAGCTGCGACCGAATTCATAGATCTTACTTATCGACCGATCGAAGAACAACTAAAAGGTGTCGAAGCTCACTTTATAGAAAAACCGATATTGTACATATATATTTAATATGCATAATAAATAATAAAATATATATTCATAGAGTACAAGCATTAATACGGCAGCGGCAGATACATAGATAGGAGCAAAAAAACGTATGTAGGTACCTGATAAATATATATATGCTTACCTTGATGTTAAATTAAAATTATTTTGTTCATTGCCATTTGTATAGACTCAAGTCCCCAATAAGAAATTAAAATAATGCATATCAACTTTAATTAAATAGAAAAGGACCAATATTAATATACAAGATTTGGAAGAGCAATCAGGTACAATTCGTGGGAAACTCCATGATCAGCCCGTGCCCGCTTAGCTTGAGCGAAAGCTTTCAGAGGACAGCTTTTACTCAAAACTTTGCTGCTTAGTGCGCCAGCTGACAACCCTGGCTGTACTGGTCCGTCAATGGTACAAAAAGAATAAGGTGGTTTTTAATAAGAAGATCGTAAACTATCCTAATAAGATCGACTGAAAGGTCGTGTGTTGATTAGATCTGAAAGGGTGTGAAAAAATATATTTTCCATTAATTTGGAATTGTATTTTTAAACTATTTTTTTTTTATACTACTCTTGAGATTCGGTTTTTTACTGTAAAAGTATTAAGGTACCTTAAGAATCTACCTTCCCTCTCTAAAGACTCTACTAATCAGACTCTTAAGCAGGCGACGACTACCTTGTACTTACTACACTATGGGGCCGGTTTTCGACGCTCATTCTCCAATCCGTTACCGAATCCCCCGGACGTCGATCTCGCGGCTCTCTGATCTTTTGGTTGGTTTGTTATTGTTTGTTTTTATACTCTGTGCCTAAGTGGCTTTCGATCCTACGTGGGTGCGCGGTGGAATACATATATTTACACAGTATAATTACGCATAGTTCTGCGTGTGCCGAATAATTGGCAGATGTTTAACATTTCGCTGAGACCATTAAAACATCCGAATGGCGAATTACTCCGAGTGTTAATTGTGCCAACCGGTTCGCTGACGATCTGCAATTGTTTTTATGACTCGATGACTTAAGAAGACACACCCCAAGTAGAATACATACTACTACAAGGCGGATTTGCATAATGACGACACTTGCTAGCTGGGGTGCAATCAACGAACTAGAACCTGGAATTCGGCTCGGAATCGGGGTCGGCTATGGGTTTTTTCAATGCGGCTATGGGTTTTTCAATGCGGCTATAGCCTGAGTATTCCTCATCGGTGACCCCGTCCGCGACCAGTTGCCTTTTTTGAGTATAATCAGTTTTGACGTCAGGGCTTCTAGATCCAGTCTCAAAACCGATCCAAATCGGTCGTTAGCATGTTTGTCACGAACCGAAAAGTGAAATCTAAATGCAAAAGAAAGCTAAGCAATGCAGTTTCGGAGGGAAAACCTGACTGAATGCATACAAATATCACATTAGCTTGGAATTTCTGGAGGGGTTTCAAAAGAAAGATAAGCCGCAGAAGAAGAAAAAATATAATATGGTGTGTGTTACTTATGAGAAAGTTATCGTAGAAAAGTCTTTAGTTTAGGAACTTAATAAGTTTTTATACATGGGAAATATGACTGAAAATTACCTGTTAATAGATCCAAAAATAGGTTGCTTATTCAAGCAGTAACTCTAATTTTGTTAGGTACTTAATTTCCTAAATACCATTGACATCCACTATCTTATATTCAGACATTGATGGAGTGATATTTAAAATATTAAATAGTTCAGTCCGTTAAAACCAAATTAGATAAATATATATGTATTGATTATTTAATTGGATTCTCCTATATATATATAGTTATACTTACAAACTATAAATTATTGCATATAATACAAGTTTATTGCGAAAAATCGTCGGAAAATCGTGTTAATCATCAAAGCTATTTTCCCTGTGTGACTCTGCCTTGCAAAGTCTTGAAATTTTAATGGCAGCTCTGTTCCATTTAGACGACTGCCTGATAAGCCTCGTGTTTATGCCCAGCCCTAACAGATCCCTAACATTTATCTTATCGCGCAGCTGGAATCGCTCTGAACAAACAACACCACTCATCACGATGCCCAATCCACTGTGGTTCATCTTCTGGCTGCTGGTCTTCTGGTTCGTCTCCTTCTTCGTGGCCTTCTTCTGCGCCTTCTTCTACATCTGGGTGTATGCCTTCGCCTCCTGCATTCCCGCCCTGACGGTAAGTGTTTACGGGTGAAGTGGTGGTGACTGGTTTGGGTGCAGTCCGTAGGAAGGGCTGAGCCTGGGGTGGGGTGTGGTTTAGTTGGGCGATGCGTCATTAATAGTACCGCCTAGGTGCATGCGGCAGCTCCTTATCGGGCTCTGTAGATTCTTAACCAATTAGTCATTTCGGGGACTTATCAGGGCCACAACTGGGGCTTATTGCCACCGATATCTGTCCCCGATTTTGGCCCACCCACACCGCAAAAAATATATGTATATTATGTAATACTTATTCGCTTCGTTATCATTCGCAGGGAATATCCGAAATTCTGCTGCAGGGCGTCCAGTTTCCGTTCTACTGCGGCAAAGCCATGCTGGAGGGCAAGCAGGCCTTCTAAGGGGAGTCCCGCTGGCGTATCCGTACTCTAAGTGCCTTACTGATAACTCTTGTTTTCAATCGTTTTTACAATAAAGTTTAATTAACTAATATTTATTAATATCTGGGCTTGTTTATCAATTCGTTAACGATACATAAGTTATTGAGGTATCATCACCCAACTAGTGACATCATCATATGGAGTGGAATTTGTAAGTGGTTTATTATTAATTTATATACCTAAAGTCAAAGTGTCCTGCTTCAATGTTTCCTTTTATATATTTATTTTGAAATTCAGGTATTTTCTGTTTGTGTCTTAATAATGTAAAATATTTTTGAAAATGACATTTTCATTTCTGATAAGACTCTTAATACATACATACATATGTATGTATATGAAACACAAGCTTAGACATAACAACTAATAAATAAATTTATTAATGAAAATCGGTCAACAAAACGTAAGAAATGAAAGCACTAGGACATTCTAATTTGTCGGCTTAAGCCACGTCTTCAGCCTATTTCGGATCCCGGTTCATCTTACTTGGTGGTGGAGGCCACAGTGGCATTCTGCTGACCACTGCCCGGTACTTCGGATGCTGTCCCTGCTTCTGCGTTTCCAACAAGATCTAGGCCCTGCTGTCCGGCGGACTGAGATGAAGCCTCCTGATCGCCGAGGGCGCGCAGCTCCAGCTCTCCGATTAGCTGCATTACGCGGATCTTGCCTTCGGTGGCCAGCTTGGGCGGTAGACTCTTGACGGTGGCGCAGATGCTGTCAAAGAAGAGCTCTAGGGAATCTCGGGATGGAGTTAACGGCGTTATGTGCTGCAGCTGGAATGACTGCAACTGGCGAGCAGCGTAGGAGGGCGTGGTGCGCGGTGAGGGTGTGTAGCAGAGACCACCGGCTGATATGGGCGTGATGGTGGCCTTGGAACTGATCTCTGGCCCTTGAACTGCTCCACTGGGCGGGGTGCTGGGAGCTGCCACCTTCTTGATGGTTATTCTGCAGGGCGGAGCCCCCGTCGTCGAAGAGGATGGAAAGGTGGAGCAGACCGACGGGGCATTGGGGGGTAACTCGTTAATGGTCACGTGCAGCGGCAGGTAGTCCAGCATGCCGGAATGTTGGGAGTCCGTCTCCGAGGTGCGGCGCTGCTGCTTGATGGCGGGCTCTGTTTCGAGATCAACGAGCGGTTCCGATTCCGGCTTGGCAACCTGCTCTTCATCGTCTTCCTGCTCGTAGTCGGCGTCGGTGTCTGCATACCCGCCGCCGCCCTCCTCCTCCTCCTCCTCCTCCTCGTCATCCTCGTCGTCGTCATCGTCGGGAGGCTCTGTTCCCGTTCCATAGGGCAGTGCTGCTTCCTCGTCCTCATTATACTCCCACTTCATGACCAAAGGTTCACCCGCCACCTCCGGCTCCGCTCTGGGCGGCAGGGCTTTCCTCTGCGCATTTTCCGAGTGCTTGATGCTGCCCTCGTGCTTGCCCAGATCAGATCGCTTGCAGCTCAGCCTGCACTCGCAGACGGCGCAGAACACGAAGTGCGGATCCGTCTCATCGGGCAGCAACCATGGATATATAGCTTGGTATTCCGGTTTTGTCTTGGGCCGTGGATACTTCAACAGAGCACACGGCCGGCGTGGTCTGTATTCCGAGCGCAAAGCATCTCTGTGGGAATGGAAGTCTGGGTTAAGGAAATTCTTGACTATAACTTGTTGAATACTCACAGTTTTTCCTGAGTTAACTGAAGATTTGCCATCTGGGCAGACTTTTTGCAAAATATAAACAAATTGGTTTGCTGTATGACCGTACTGCGGGAACGAATATTTACCAAGAATCGCATTACCTTTAGATTTGGCCCTGTAAGCTCAGTATAGCCTAGTATCCAGACAGAACAAAACTGTGGCAAAGCAGTGAGAGAGAGCGAGAGGCAAATGCTTTGAAACAGCTTGCAACCGAGGTCTGTTTTGAAGGGTGGTATCCAGTTCAGATTGGAAAATACTAAAACAGTTCTAGCGCTTGGATAGTATTTAAGGTGGTTTTTTAGTATTTTCGTAACGCGTAGCGAAAAAGAATAAAAATTGGCCAAAACTTAGAAATCGAGTTTTAAATGCAGTTCTCCTATAAAAACCAAGAAGAAAAAACCAAACCAGACTGAATTCGGTTGCGTTTAAGCCAACTTATGACCAAAAAACCCTTTAAGGTGTTACCGATTTTTAGACAGTCTGGATATTTTAAATCAGTAAATTATTAGTATATATGTTTATTAAATAGACTAAAAAATAAAAGTCTTGAAAAAAACTTTGTACTAAAATTGTGATTCTGTTGATGATACGATTTTTGCTGAGTTACCACCGAAAGCTTTAGAGTAAAAAATTTTTTAAACAATAAAAGCTTCCGTGAGTATCTATAATTTTCCCTTAAGCACCGTGACAATACAAATAATGCAAAATAAGCAAGGGTAAACCAATTTAAAGTCATTCTTATATTGTATACAAAGCTAAGAGACAATTATAGCTTTATAACGAAAACAATTTTCATGTTAATTCATACCTTCCATAAATAAAACTTTATTAAAGAATACCAAAATAGTCCAGCTCTTCCAAATTTGCCAACGTTTTACTGAAATATTCTTGACAGAAAGGTATGACTTTCTAACAGCTAAAGGCCTTTCGTGTGATCCCCAATTATTGCCAGAAATTAAGCAACCGCAAAAATATCTAAAATTAAATACATAAATAGTAGAGATAACCTTTGAATTCCTATCAGGCTTTTATCACTGAAGGTTTATTTACAATTTTTTCTGTCGTAAAATTTCATTAATTTATAAGAAATTTATTAAATACATTTCCAAAACATGAAGTAGCTTCAACAAAACCTTATACATCAAGTATACATAAAGGATCCTTAAAGTAACCTAGCTCCTCGTATTTGGGCAAAAGCATGGCGACATCTCTGACAAAATTCTCTAAGAAGTAAGACTTATGGCGGGTTTCCGGATCCTGAAGCAGATCAGGCGCTTTCATGGCATTTGATTTAATGGCCAAGATCATGGGGAGCAGTGTGCTTATTAGGAAGAAGTCTAAAAAAATGTTTACATTATAAAATATTATTCATTTTATATATTATAACTTTTTAATGCACTCACGATAATATCGATTGCGATGTATTTGTTCCCAGAGTCTCGCTTCAGTTGGCATCTCTGCCTTAAAGCCAATCTTTTTTAGTGTTTCCACCAAAACTGTGAAGTAATGATGAATTAAGTCCTTGCCCATTTCCCTGCGCTGCTCCGGCTCCATCAGCATATAGATGGAGTAGGTCAGGTCCACGGTAATGGGACAGATATTGCAAACCTGGAAGTCCACCAGCATGACATCCTCGGGAGCACCTGTCTGCTTGTTCTCCTTGAACATCATGTTACGCAGATGAAAGTCACCGTGGCAAAGGACATAGTATCCATCGTCTCTTCTATTCTTGCGATATTCCCGCATTTCATCTCCCAAACCCTTCAAGTAAACGTCCTTGACTCTCTCAAAGTGCGGCTTGTACTTTCTGAATTCGGGTTTTTGGTCAAGCATTTCTATGAAACCTGCCATGCCGGTGCTCACAAAGGGATCCTTCTCGATTGTGGGCATATCAAACATGCCGTATTTGAAGTCCTTCAGGAAATCGGGTTGCTAATGAATGGAGTAAAAGAATTAGAAAGGGTCTAAATTACGAAAGAAGAATCATTAAACTTACTTCATTGAGGAGCTTCATGCTGACCGCATGCCATTTGGCCAGCTTGGAAAAGACCTTCTTGAGTTCCTCTTCCGTGACAGGACGATCCCGGATGACCGAGTAGCCCAGTGATACGAGATCCTCGAAAATTATCACCTGACGCGGCTCCAAGCTATGATACAGGCAGGCCACATACAGTTTGGTATCATCTCCTGCCTCTCGCAAGATCCTCTCAAACTCGGGCAGAGCCGTGCAGTAAGATGCGATTTCCGTTTTGAATACGGGAGAGTCGCTCAGCATGTCCTTCTTGTGACCCTCCTGCTCGGGCATTGTCTTGATGATCAGCGGCTTGGAGTACTTGCCCTTCGGGGTCGTATACTCAACTGTGGCCCGGAACATGACGCTAGCATAGTGATCGCCCTGGGCAGTGGCCGGGGATATCTTCAGATCGGTTACTTTTAGCTCGGGAACCTTTTCGTATTTGCTGAGAACTTCGGTTATGAACTCGGAGTTTAGCCATTCCGGTGCCTGCAGCTCGTCAGCATTAAACTGTTCTGTATCTACGTTTTCCGACATTTCGATTACTCTTATCGTAACACCAGTGAAAGACAGAACTAATGAGTCCACAAGCAAACTTTTTGTGAAAGCCAAGTCTTTGAGTGCCTTTGCTTTATATGAAATATAGAAAGCTTTTTGTAAGCTTTTCGACAGGGTTTTAAGTAGTTTGAATTTATTTCCTTATTCTAGAATTTTCGGTGAAATTGGTATCTTATCAAGCTAAAAACGATCCTCATAGTGAGTTTTTTAATCTATACCTAATATTAAAAAATCCCCCATTTTTAACAGGTTCCTAGAAGCTTCTCTGAGTGATATTTTCGAGAGCCTTTTGTTATAGAAATATGTAAATACCAGACCTTTCCAAAGGGTTTCTGGGTTTTGGATCAGATTGCGCATCTTAAAACTATTTATTTTGATGGCCAAGATCAGTGGCAGNGAAAGTGCTGATCAAAAAGAAATCTACTCAAAAAATCTACGAGTGGTGCGCGGTGAGGGTGTGTAGCAGAGACCACCGGCTGATATGGGCGTGATGGTGGCCTTGGAGCTGATCTCTGGCCCTTGAACTGCTCCACTGGGCGGGGTGCTGGGAGCTGCCACCTTCTTGATGGTTATTCTGCAGGGCGGAGCTGCCGTCGTCGAGGAGGATGGAAAGGTGGAGCAGACCGACGGGGCATTGGGGGGCAACTCGTTAATGGTCACGTGCAGCGGCAGGTAGTCGAGCATGCCGGAATGTTAAGAGTCCGTCTCCGAGGTGCGGCGCTGCTGCTTGATGGCGGGCTCTGTTAGGAGATCAACGAGCGGTTCCGATACCGGCTTCGCAACCTGCTCGTCTGTATTCCGAGCGCAAAGCATCTCTGTGGGAATGGTAGTCTGGGTTAAGGAAATTCTTGACTATAACTCGTTGAATACTCACAGTTTTTCCTCAGTTAACTGAAGATTTGCCATCTTTTTTTTTCTTAAAAAAAAAGAAAAGGAAAAATTCTTCAAAATTTTCAAAAAATTAGAATTCGAGTTTTGAATGCAAAAAAAGTTCTCCTATAAAAACCAAACCTGACTGACATCGGTTTAGATTGATCAAAGTTGTGACCAAAAAACCGTTTAAAAATACCCATTTTTATCGAAAAAAATTTATAAATTTTAAATGCAAAAAAGTTATCCCATAAAACTAAAAAAAACCAAAACCAAAAATTTGAATTCGAGTTTTAAATGCAGAAAAGTTCTCCTATGAAAACCGAGAAGAAAAAACTAAACCAGACTAAATTGGGTTGAGTTTAAGCCAAATTATGATAAAAAAAAACCCTTCAAGGTATTAGCAATTCTTAGGCCAAAAATTCAAACATATTTTCAAAAAAATGCTCAAGAATTGGTTTTATTCTCTTTACTCGATTAATCTCAGCTTAAGGCTCTATTCTCGTGATAAAAAGAGCGCCAATCAGTGATTGCACGAATTGTTTGTCACTTTCTGCTGCATTTTTGGCCCAGCGGCGAAAACGTACATACCTCCGATTAGGCGCGAAATATCATATACTGTTATCGATGGTATTTTAGTATATTTTGGTTTGTTTGATCTGGTCTTTCGAATGGTTGCCAGCTAGATACGGTCACTCTGCCCTTCGGATTGCAAATTTGAGTTGTTGCCTGCGAATTTTTGATT
>VNJV01011176.1:0-18493 GCA_008042635.1 Drosophila nikananu
ATTTACGGCACCGATGGCGGCCAGAGGATCCACCTCTCAACGACTCCGTCACAGAGAGAGAAAATTAATGGAAATGTACTGTTGGTTTTACAAGAGAGAACAATAAAATTAAAACATAATAGACATTTTTTATGAAAATTAATTCTAAAATAAAGCTACTATACTAAACAGATAAATCTTACAATAGTTATTAGTTAATGTAATAATATTATCAAGAAACAACTTACAAACAATTCCTTTAAGTATCTCTAATAATTCGATTTTAAAGTCTAAACAAAACTTATGTAAAGATATTTAAAGCCTACTTTCCACTTTAAAAGTTGACAAGAAGAATATTTAAGGCATTACTTACGTATTAAATTGTAAAGTCTTTTATAAGCTACGAGTTTTATCCACTAAGGATATGAAATTTAAATATTTCTTGAGTACTTTTAAAAACATTTTAAAAAATGCTCACCATTTCCAGAATTTTCATGAATTTTTTCCAAAATATTCCTTATTTTTCCCAAAATGTCTGCTGATTTTTCCCAGTCTCCCCTACAACTAACAGATTTATGCCCCACGATGCTGCTGCTGTGCCAGCTGAAAATCAAAGCCAAGTATGTGGCCATAAATAAATATCGGTCGGGGCGGCTAAATCAAATTTGATTGCACATATCGAGCATCGAGCATCGAACATCGCCCGGTTTTTGGCTTTTCGGATAATTTGGCTACCTGAGAGAGACCTGGCAATTAGTTATTCGAAACATTTTTGGACCGCAGCCGATAACACGTGCAAAGTCTGGGGCCCACGAGGGGGCTGAGCGGAGATGTATTGTATCTTAACCGCATTTGGATGGACCATGTCCATCTTCATCTCGAACTTTTTTCGTTTGGCCTTTTGTTTCTCTGTATTTTGTGCTTGGCCGATTGGGAATTGAGTCGGTTGGATTATAATTTGCATATTAATTACGTGGCTGCCGCCGCGCTGAACTGCGCTGAACTTTTGCTTCGACAGCGTCTAATCTGTAACCCCCGAAAAAATTAAAAAAAGATTAATTTAAAGCGATCAATGAACGCCATTTGCTCATTAGCCAGGTCCAAGCCGGCGGATCTTTCGGAACTTTTCGGCAAAACGAGCTCGTTTCTGTTTCTTTTGAGCATTTTTTTCTTTTGGCGGGAGGGAAGCCAATCAAAAATTTAAATGAAGCTGCAAAGTTCAAAAACTAAGCCAAGTCGATACTTTTAAATTAATCCGAAAGCATCAGCAAACACAAAGAAAAGATAGCGCCGATCTAAGCTATTTCGGAACGCTGACGCATATGTTTACAAAACGACGTTTTTGCAAAAACTCAATTTGCAAAATAGTCAAAAAATTAAATATTTTAATTAAAATTAAAGATCTGGCAGAAAGGTAAATATTTGAGGCAGCTAAAAACAGTGTCACCCGGATGTGTAAATGTGTTGAGAGTTGAGATATAAATTTGTATCTTTCTAGGATTAAACTTATCCTTATAAATGAATATATTGAATATATTGTGATTTAAACTAATTTCAGTCTTAATTAATTAATACTTTTAAATTTAAAAATATTAGTAAATTAATTGTTCAATGGTTCTTTTGTGACTTTTTAATAATAACACCTAAAATTAGGTTTGTTTTCATTAAAGTTCCTACAAGTTCCTTTAAATCAATTCAATAATTTCACCAAAAATTCCTGCGATCTACAGTTTTGAAACGCACTGTTCAAATTATGAGCCACTGGAATTTTTTGGCCAAACAAAGGTCACCATTATCATCCGTAACGAATGCCCTCTGAATAGTCAAATCAAATTCTCTCCCTTTCGGCTGCAAGAAAGTTAAATCAACGAAATCAAATAGACCAAATTTGACTTTTAAATGGTTAACCCGACAATCGATGAAGTTTCCAGTCCGATGCGGTCAAATGAGCTAATGTATTAAATATAGTATGGATTGGGATTGGAATTGGGATTGGGACTGGGATTGGGTCGATTTCGATTTGGGTTATTGACTTGAACTTGGTAGAGGTAGGAGGGTTCGTGATTAAATATTCATACGAATCAAGAAGATCACTTGGAGACATTGACAGACAAATTAGTCAGAAATCCTGAGAATGGTATTCACATTAATTATGTAAATCGTTCATTCAGAAAGAGGCCACTTATCAGGCGGAATGGTAATATTTTAGGGCAAATTTGAATGCTTAAAAGTAAAGGGGAAATTATAATATAATATAAAATTATATAAAATAAGAAGAACAATAATAATAGTGCAAAGTTTTAGGTGTTCTTGAAGAGAAGAGTATTAAATAAAATAATTAGGAGTTTAGAGCACATTGTTCTCTATTTAAAATCAAAGCTCGCAAAGAAATTTGTCAAGAAATCTCTTACAGAATAATCTTTAAGAAATTATTACATAATTTCAGATAGACGTCAAATTTATTGAAAAGGAATACATACACTCTTTATTTGCACACCTCCAAATCTACATTGGGCGACTTATCCCTCAGATTAGTAATACTTACAAAACTGGCATATCTGTGGCAAATGTGATTTTCTGTGATTGGCAAACGGAAACCACATTATACTCTGCTGCAGCTGCGGATGTATAGTGTATTCGCTGCGGATCTTTGACCCTACTCTCTAGCACTCTCCCCTCTTCCCCCAAAAAAGTCGAAAAGCCAAAAAGCAGCAGCCAAGTGACGTGATGAATAGCGTGCTAATTGTTGACAGACAAGCGGCAAAGCGCATGAATGTCAATGTACAACAAAATACATTTGATTGAGATCGCTGGCCGGCAACGAGCTGAATGGCAGAAGAAAAAAAAACACACACAAGGATATGCGTAAAGGATACCCCTGCAGTTGGTGGTTGACATTGAGCCGCCTAACTCGTCACAAAATTCAGGTTTATCCTGCGGCGTCTACCCTTCCACTCGAGTCCTTGGCTTTGATGAATTAGAGATGGGAGTAGCAGTGCAAAAAGAGTGGCTACGTCAATAGTTTGGAATAAGCTAAGCCTATTTTAATTTTGTTTAATTAAATGAGGAAAAATTTTCTTAATTCAAAACCTTATATGTACTTTATACTTTTTATTAAAACTTTGCCCTAAAATACGTGTGAAAAATATTAAAAAATATTAACATTCATTGAAAATCCAGTATCTTTGTCTGCATTATTTTAATTACCTTTTAATTTTTATATTACTTCCATATAATTGTTTTTAAACTGCTAAAATCTAGCTCAAAAATCTCTAAATTGTCGTCACTCGCTGAACTCCTGCTGCTGCATCCATTGAATACGAAATTAACTTTGACTTTTTGACAATTATTAGTTGAACGCATGTTGAGTTTGCTCTGCTCTTTTGGCTGCCTTCTCCATTTGTTTTTCCAAGCGCGAAATTGTTTGTTGTTTGTTGTTCGTCGAATTCAAAATGCAGGAAGAAAAAGCAAGAGAGAGAGAGGGTCGCCTGGAAAGCTGTTTTCCGAGGCTGTGTTTTTGTTCGAACTTCCTGCGATTGTTCACAGTCTCACCCCGGCTGACAGATCCGTGACAGGTCGAGGGCTCTAGCTCCGGCTCCGGCTTCCACTCCGATTCCGACTCCATTCCCTGGATGAAGAATTGCCTTTGATGGATGCCACTTGGGCCGCGGCCATTGTTCGGAAAGTGCTAATGTGCCATCGCCGCCGCCCGCCGCGGAAATGTTTCATTTTCTGCTCGGCCTGGTAAAACGGATTCTGTGGCCAATTCCCAAAAATTGTTAATCAGCAGCAGCGGCAGTCCCTTTCAGATTCAAATTTTAAATTAATTTTCCAAATTGAAATGGTTTTCGGTTGCCCTTATTTTTTAGCAGCACTGAGAGAAGTTAGGGAAATAGTTAACTACCATTTGTATTCAATTGTTTGGTATTTAAATTAATGAATTGTACAAAAAGTTTGAATACATTATAGAAATTTTTGATATTTGGGGATACAGGTATTTTATTTTAAAAATAAAATAAAATAATACCTTAACACAAACTTAATTAAACAGAACGACAATGAATTATTACAATAACTACTAGAAACACTTTTATTGTATTAAAACAAATCTTTAAGCATTATTCCTGTTCATAAATAATATTCAAAATATATCAAATTCAATGTAGAACAATTATTGAAGATTGTTCCGATGCAAACAATTAAATTAATTTGATTTAAAAACATATTCAATAGAATATTCCATCTAGAATTAAAACCAAAACACTCCCAGAACAATATGCCAAATTAGGGAGTGAAATTCGAGAAGGAAAGTGATCCTCCTTGGCGACTTTTCACTCCGAATTCCTGGCCCAGTGTAACCTTAAAAAAAGGCCAGTCGAAAGGACAACGCGTTACCCCGATTTGGTCTTATCGTAATCCCCGGGACATGTGCACTGCGCGACTCTCTGTTTGTGTGAAAGTCAAACGCAAAGTAGGGAAAGCAACTGCCAAGGAGGAAAACCGAGAAGAAAGGCACGGACGGAGGAAAAAAAGATTTAATGTCGACTTTGGGTGATTTATTGCCAACAAAATTGCGTCCAGACCAGCGCTCTTGTTGAGTGCAACGCAGTGAATGTATAGAAAATAGAAAATAGAATTGAAATAAAAGGCACAGGGACAGGCAGGACTCACAGAGCGATGGCTACAGCCAGAGATACAAAGATACAGTAACAGAAACAGACAATTTGGTTCACTTCAAGGGAGGATGATGGCCTCTGAAAGGCCCCGAGATGTTAAGATGGAACTAATAGCATTAAAAACTTGCGTAAATGCACAAAGATAATTTCTATTTTTGAGGGTGTGAAACGTATGAAAGAGAAAGTGTCTTTGGGGTCGACAGAGATATAGAATAGAGGCAGAAATCGTAGTCGAAATCGGAATCGAAAATCCGAATCTACAAAGCGTGAGAAATTTGTGGCTGTTTTTATTTTTAATTTCCTTTGTATGAATGCGACGATTTTGATTTTGGTTTATAGGGGGAAAACATTCGGAGGCATTCTGGTAATAGATCAAAAAATGTATTTATTTTTGTTCTTTTTAGAGAAGCAATTTCTGTAAGAGGGAATCCCTCCTCTACCTCCCATTTTGAATAATTGAAGAGGAGCAAATGCTACGACCCTCCACTTTATTAAAAATGTATCGAGCTCAGCTGCGTAGCCGTGAGATACATTTGCACTTTGCACTCTCCATCGGGGCAGAGTTAATTATTTATATCCCCACCAATTACTGGGGTCACTCGAAATTAGCTAATTAAATAAAAAGGTAGAGTCCGGATACACATACATATATTTTGTGCATGTGACAAAAAGTTGCGTAAGGAAGAGGAGGATTGGGCTAATGGTTTGTCAAGGTTATTCGAGGGGGCCTTGGGGTTCAGGGGGCTCTAAATATGTGGGGGCAACTGGGGGCTGAATGATTTATGCTTCGCCGAGATTCGCTGTGAAAGTGACAATTGCTTTGGGGTTAATTAAAATGGATAGGCCGGGATTTACTTTTATTCGAGGAGGATTTTGAATGTCTGTAATATTTAAGTGTTTTAATTTATTTACAACATTTTAAAAGAATTTAATTTACATTTTTAAGGGGTATAGATAAGACATTGCAAGGTTGAAATGTGTCCTAAGACATCGATTCATGAACATAAGATATACTGAAGATAAGTAGGTGCCATTTACTCTATATATTTTTATTAAAATCTCTACGAAGCATACATAAGTTTCCTCAATCAAAAAAGAGTTCCTTAACCTTCCGGAAATGAAACACATATTGTTCAAACCAATCTAAAGACATGTATTTGAACCCCGGTCGGCTAATGAACCCCAACTGAAAGCGGAGAGTGTTTAAATCAATATCGGCTGCCACATGGACGGATCTACTTATCGACATTTATGTGGGAAGAACCAAAAAAGAACCAAAGCCAGAGGCAGCCGGCTGGTCAAGTGAACCAACGCGGCCAGATACGGTGACATACATACGTATCCGAGGGATACACAGACACATGCTCGTAGCTGGCGGGATGGCAAAAACCAAATCCCACTAATGTGCTTAAATAAATTTTGCCAGCGTTTAAGCCAATTAGTCCGTCGGACATTTTACTTCTTGTCAACTTTGTTAGCGGTACTCTGGTGCCCGCTTTTGGGCTCACTTGCAGCTCGGCTCGAATCTGCTGACAACGTGCCTTGGATCCGTTGGATCCGCCGGACACCCCTCCAGATACTCTGTTTTTTTTTCCCTTTGCCTTACTGGTGTTTCCTTTTTTTTTTTACTCTCGGTCAGTGCTTATGCAGCAAAAGTCCGTGGGATTAAAATTGTATCTGCGCTGTCGGCTGCCGCTTTTCATGCCCTTTTACGCATTTTTGCCATTTTGCCTGTGCCACAACCTCAGCCTCAGCCTCAGCTTGGGGCTGTGCCTTGTATCTGTTCTTGTTTTCCGTTTTCTGTTCAGCTCTCTTTTCTCGTTTTGCTGGCCGTGTATTTTTTCGGGATTATTGAAGTGCAATTAAGCTAAAATGTCAACGTGGAAAAAATTAATCGTTATACTACCCTTTTTATGGCCTTGCCCCGTCAGTTTTTTTTTCGGTTTTATTCGTTTTATTCGTCCGTGGCCAACTCATTTGGGGTCCTCTCGTCTAATTCATGTACATGTCAAAATTGGCCTGCATTATGAAAGCTGGTAGTTATGAGTGCACCGGAAGAAAATATGTGTGGATGTGTGTGTAAAATATCGAAATAAATAGACCTGAAAACCTAGAAACTAAATGAAATTTAGTTCCTTTATATAACTCAATTGTCTTCAAAAAATATATATTTGAGTAGGAAAACCAAAACTTTAAGATTTATAAACCTCAAAACTAAATGCGGATAGTAAATTACAAAATTGCTGTTATAATTCCCAACAGGTTCGGGCGTTGAGTTGGCATTAAGAGAAACTGATAACTGTGAGTGGTCCTTTTAAACTCTATCTAAAAATCTAATGACAATCCTGGTAACCTTAAGAGCTTAGCACTTTTTTTCGATCTTGGTTATATCCAAATAAAATTGATCTAATTTTCTTGCCGTGTGAAGATGCCGACGGGTTTTTGACAGTTTTCCCCCGGACCCTTGAGACTCCTGTCTGCCGTCTGCGTAATGATTTGTAATTTATGATTTTCGGCTCCAGCCAAAGGCTATCTTATCACCAAAAACCAAAAGCAGAAGCAGCAGCAACTGCAGCAGAAGCAAAAGCAGAAGCGGCAGCAGAAAAATCACAAGAAAAAAGACGGAAAGCGGTAGAAGCCGCAGCCGACTGACTGCAATTGTTTGTCCAGATACAGATACAGATACTTGAGAGCTGGCCACGGCTGCAACGCTAATCGGCGAGTTAACATTTTATCGCTACTGTTCTGGCACTATGCAAATATATGCTCCTAAAAACAGATCCCCAGATACTATATATAATGAAGAGACAGAGACAGAGGGGGAGGAGAGCGGTCTGCGTCCGAGGTAAACTCAAACTCAAATATTTTCGTGTTTGCCCGGTGGCTCTGTACGTTGACAGATTTGCGGGGCAATAAATCTCGGACGCTTTGCTACTATTTTCTCCCTCACTCACTCACTCACTCACTATAAATTTTTATCACAATATCAGCAGTGGGTATGTTTTAGAAGGCAGTAATTTTGTTATCTTGTCAGGCCACCTATTTGTACAATACGAATTTATATATCTGGCAGAGTCGGTAGTCGGATCGGTGGTCGCTATCTCTAACTGAGATACCGCCAGAGGAACCCATGACGTTGGCTTGCCTTGTCGCATTATGTCAATGACGACAGCACCGGCAACAGCGCCATGAATGTGCACTGATTGTTTAGTCTGGTAATTATACACCCACTCTCCGGACCCACAACGCTCCAGTTCTGTCGCAAATGATGAAATCGGAGGGACAAGTGCCTCCTCGATTTACCTGGCCCCGCGAGAAGGTGGATCCAGTGGCGTGGGAACGTGATTAGGGGCTCTGATTAGCGCTGCGTGGCATGAATCACTTTCATTGAATCACAGAATGCAGGTAAATTTTAAATAAATAATGTTGTTTGGTCTTTAAACTGGCATTGCCTTCATAAGAACTCCAGTTCATCTTCAAAAATGCTTTATTCCCTCCCTCAACCAACCTTAATTATAATGTTCATGGCGATAAAAAGATATCACGGCCAACTTATCACTCAACCTCTGACTCCTTCCCACTCGCGGTATCCTAAATTTCCTGTCTGGCTCCACCCACTCACCTGAGCTATTTTAGATCTTTATCAGACCAACAGATACGAATGTCCAATGTCGTTATGATGAAGTGGCCAGCCATGTCCCCGACGTCTGTTTATGCCCCGTGCCACGAATAAACATCATTTTTTGCACCTAACAAATATCCCCAACGCCGAGTCCATGTCGCCAGCATGACTATATCTGGCTGGTGCCATCTGCCTGGGGTTTTAGGTGATGATATTTAGTTGACATCAGCCTGCCACTCTGTTGCCACGCCCCCATAACCTTGGTTATGATGGACAGACACGCACAGCCCAATGGAGAGACACATCATTGGGGGGGCCAGAGGCCCGAGGCCCATAGAAATCACGTGTCTCAATTGTTTTTGGCGATTTTAATGGGCACCCCCCACAAATAGGAAAAGGGCCTGGCAGCCTGGCGAGGCATAAATTAAATTTGAATAAAAAACCAATTCGTCTTCGTTAGGCGGGGAACTAAAGCGACCAACCGATCCGCCAGTTATGACATTTGGCCGAAGCCGAGAACAAATGGAGAAGCGGTCAGCTAAGTGACCGCACAACGCCCACGCAATTCGAAGGACTCAAACTTGCTTTCCGTAAAAATGTGAAAATGGGTAATTGCTTAATTATGAAAATTCCCTTTTGTAACGCCTGGTGTGTGTGTGTGGTTGTGCGTGGCCGGAAAAGCGGAAAAAAGGGGCTGGGCTGCGCGGTCAGCCGCATTTTTACAAGCAATTGCCACTGGTCCGAACCATCAACCATCTGTCCAGCCTTCCTTCCATCCATCCATCCCGACCAGGCGGCACTCTAATTAAATTATCAAAAATTCATACTGACAGCGGTCAAGGGGATCGCGTCGAGGCGAGGGAATTCCCCCATATTGACCATACACGGGGGGAAAAAGGTCCTAAAGTATATAGTTTATTGTTTAGAAATTATAATTGATCAACTAGCATTTTCAGAAGGTGTTAAAGGGCCACAAATGTGGCCAGTTTTAAATTATAAAAAATGCAGGAATTGATTCATGAAATTACTTTCTTCTTAAAAGTGAATAATTTCATAATAATGACACTACATTTTTACTGAAAACTCTTAAAACTGTTCAAATTTTCAGTGACATAACTCCTTAAAGAACTAAGAGTATCTTAGTAAGTAAGAGAAAAATTATTATTAATTGAAGATATTTGAAAAATAAGTATTAGCTATGAATAAATCAATAAGAATGGTATTATGACATTATATTTTGATAGGTTGAGCTGACAAAGATTAAAAATTAATTTAACATAAAATTTTTTAAATGCTGAAATTGCGAAACAAATTAAGAATTAATTCATCTAATTGTATTATTCTTTAATATACATTTTTCAATATCAGCTTATTTTTCCCAGTGCCTTGTGGGACTTCGGCTCATTAATTCGCATGTAGTTTTTAGCTCATCCTTTGGCCGCCTGCCTGGTGACATTCATTTGCCGGCTAAATGCTTTCTGACATTGTTTAATTGCCATGGCCTGACTCCTGGCTCCCAGCTCCCGGCTCCTGTTTGCCAAGCCGGTGGACAACCGGTGCCCAGTTGCTTATCGGCCGATGGGCGTTTGATAAATGATTGCGCCTGCAGTTTGCGCTTCAAATTCAATTTGTTTACCTTGCCGCGCGCGATGCAGGGATAACGAGTGTGGAGTGTCATCCGCTGAGCGTTGACAGCTGTCAAAATTGCGGCGGCGCTGTAAGTAAAATCGATAGGCGGACTACCAGTTGCCACTGGCTTTTCCGCAAGCTTTTCCATGCTTTTCCTAGCCATCTCTCTCTCTCTCTCTCTATCTCTCTCTGTGCTGTATCTGCGCAGTGAGATGAGGAGTTGGAGCTTCCGCTCAGCATCTTGGGGAGAGATGCTTCGCACATATCCTTTGTTTACAATGTACAACTCCGGCACTTTGGCAGAAGAGCACGCTCTGGGCCTGCAGGACATACGTTGATGACGGGCCTGGAGCGAATTCTCCGGAGAGCAGAGCAGAGCAAAGTCCTGCCTCCTGCCTGGGTGTATGTGAGTGTGCGAGTGTTGAGCACAAAGTGTCAACGCGTGCTTTGGCATTCTTCTATGGCATTCTTTTTTTTTTTGCTGCCCCCCAGTTCCAGCGGACTCTCACCAGGAGTCCCAGCTTCCCGGCCGGGCATATGGCAATCGATGGGCGCATTGGCAACGCTCAGTTGTATAAATATTTTATTTATGCAAAAATCCCATCTGTTGTACCTACGGCAGGGGCTCAGCCGGAACGTCCTTATCCTTATCAACGAAGGGTTCGCCGTGCGTGGGTGTGCCTCTATCAGGCGAGCGGGGTTGCAATTGTAACATTACGTTTTATTGTGCGTCGTCTAGGTGAAAGGGGAAAATTCTATTAATATTTTAAGGGTATCCAGAAAAGGCGCATCCGCTTATCCACTATTAATGCAGCCTAGAAGTTGAACTGAATTTGTGAGGGTTTTCTATCGGTGAATAACTTTAAATATTTCGTTAGAGGAGTTTATAAATAAGTAAATATTTCAATTACTTTAACTACAAAGAAATATAAACTAAACCGGAATAAATAAAATACATTTACGCATATGTTGAAGTTCATTTTATTTATAGCTAAAATAAGAAGTGTTTTAAGACGAATATTTATCGTAAAATATTATAATAATTCTTACTAATATAGTCTTGAAATAAGTATAAAAATAATGTATAATCTTTTGATATTTAGAATTAAGAATTATAATCTTAAATTTTCCTTATAAAATGCTATGTGTAAAATCATTTTTTTTATTTTTAAAAACTTTATAAATAACATGCTTAAATAATACACCAAAAATCCAAATTAATTTCTCAAGATCCAAATAAACAGCCTTATTAATTGTACAAAAACTTAACATGCACAGAAATTAAGTTTAATAATTGTTTAATATATTCAGAATCTATATTTGTTTTATTTTATATTTTAAAAAATCCCTTATGAATATATTTTTAGAGTATCTTCCAAGGTCGTGTTTCACTTTGCCAACTTTTCGCTTGGAGCTTTTTATTGTTTTCGGTTTTAGACGCAGCAGCCGCTGCCGAAGCAGAGAATGTTTTGGCCGTGTGGTTCCGAGGGGGGTTTTTATGGACGATTCTGGGTGGCAATGGGGCGGAAGGATGCCGGGTGGTAGGTGGGTAGGTGGGTAGGTGGGTAACACCAACACAGCCCACCGACCCCACCGTGCACCGCTGGGGTCGGGTTGAAAACTATCCTGTCCCGTGCGCTTTGATGCTCACTTCACTTTACCACGTTTGGTGGCACACTGTGTTTTTGGCTGTGTGTCTTTGCGAGTTCTGCCACTCTTTTTTTCCCCCGTTCGCCCATTTTCTTTGGCCGAAAGTTTTAGAGATGCTTTCGCCGTGCGCACGGTGACTGTGTGTGTGCGTGTGGTTCGATGGCGGCAACGGTTTTGGTCCTTGATTTTGGTGCGAGTTTGGGTTTGGGTTTCGCTGATGGGAGATGCTGTGAGATTTTGGCTTTTGTCGCTCTCTCTTTGACAAAACGCAACGCAACTCAACGCGACGCGACGCGAGTGGAGCTCCTCCTGGTCAGGCTCAATAAAAATAAATAAATAAATAGTACAACTAAAACAGAAAAAAAAAATTTAAAAAACCTAAAATATATAAAATGTGAAATGAGCTATAGTTTTGCTAAATAAACAACGGGAACAACAACTATCTCTGGTTGGCCTGAAAAATCGGTGGAGTCGCGAGATTAGAACATTTCGAGTGCGTGTGTGAGTGTGTGCGGGAAAGGAGACAGGAGAAGGACCTCGCGTCGCCATGTTAGACGCGTTTGTTGTCGTTGTCGCCGCCACGTTGTCGTCGGTGCTCCTCATCCTTGCGAAGGTTCCTCAACTCCAGGATAACTCCATGTCCTAGAGGATGGCGCAGGCTCTAGAACTCGTCCCGTAATTACCCATAGAAAGTGTTAAGCGGAATAACCCGCCAGCGGTGGAAAGCGGGAGTCCCGTAGACTTTATCCCGTAGACCCCCCGGAAAATCCCCATTTCCCCCCAGCAAATTCCCACAGTGTTTTAGTTGCACTCTCTCTTGCTCGCTCGCTCGCTCGCTGGCTCTCTCTCTCTCTCCCTCGCGTGACTTTCTCCCCGGTCTCTCTCACGAACTGTCACTCTCGCAGGAGCTAGAACTCTCTCCTTACGCTCTCTCGCCAGGCTCTCTTGCGTGACATGTTTATGTTTTGGCCACCAACGGCGCTCTCCGCTGCCAAATTTGACAGTTCTAGCTGTCAGTTGACAGTGGCGCAAATCGGGCAAATTGCGTGCAAAAACATTGTTGACAAACAAAATGTAAAGGTGCAGTGAAAGTGGGTTTACTAAAAGAAGCCAAGACTCTCAAATCACTTAATGGTTCCTAGTTGATACTAAACTGATACAAAGCACGGCCAAAAGCGGTGGATGAAAGCTCTGGGACACAGGCTGGTGGATTGGTAAATTGATTGGTAAGTAGGGGGTACTATTAGCTTACACAAGGGAAATAGATTAACATCAATAAATAACTAAAAAATTATATATATTAAAAACAAGATTACTCTCAGAATTATTCTATTGGGAGCCTACTAATCCTAAGTTTTTAGAATGGCACACCGTTTCACAGAATATTTAATTATTTTAAATTAGATTCTTTTTTTCAAAAGTGCTATCTTATTATATATTTCTCAACCTTTTAATTTGTGGGATGACATACATTACTCTTAAAAGAAATAAATTCATAAATAAAATGAGTATTTGCATTTAGTATTTCCCATTAAAAATTCCCCCTGAACCACAATAAACTCTCCCTGAGCTCAACAAATCATTGGCATTTCATTATTGGCTAAGAACTCAAATGACATTAGGACTACCAAAGTCAACTCAAGCCACCTTTCCGCATAATTGCCTCAAACGTCGCCGGTTGAAGTCTGACACTGCACCGCCCACATTATCTAATATTTATCATAGCCAACCGCCCCCGCATAGCAGAATCTAATTTGGCCGGACCACGACTGGGCCATGCTGACAATTTTAAATCAATTTGCTTATTACAAAATGCCATCGAGAGATCCCAAGGCGCCGGGATCCGATGGTGCATGCAAATACGCAAATATGCAAATGCAGCATGAAAGCCAAAATGCAGAATGCCGAATGTCGAACACAGCACAAGCTCACACATACATAATCTATTTAATTAAAACTCTATTATTAGCATTTATTAAGTATGCAATGTGACAGGGAGTCCCGGGAAGGAAGGGAAGCGATTTTCTGCATGGCCATTTGACAGGCGAGAGACATTTGTCAACGGAAAATTCATTATTTTAATTAACTTTCTCTTCAACGAAATAAAAAGCTGCACAAAAAATCGGATTATTTCGTGAGGAAAACAAGCAAAAATTAAATAAAGTCAATTCTCGCTATAGTGGAACCAGGAAAATTTGAGGGGAGGAACGATTTTTCTTACTATCAGAAGTGGCCTAATATTTATCTTGCTATCTAGTTATTTGTTCCTGTTTCAATATAGTTTTTTCCTACAAAATTTCAGCTTTCAATTAGTTCACTGCAATTGTTTTATATGCATTTTTCTCTCGCTTATTGTTTTTGCTTTGAGCAATTTTTCTGCACTACCACTGGTAGTGGTGCCTTGACAGGGCCAACCCGCTTTGCAGAAAACAAAACCATTCCAGGCCGCGGCCTGCTGTCCTTTATCCTGCTAAATCGCATTACTAGCCTGTCATGTGAAATGTCAACCGTAAAGCGTCCGTTGATTGTTAATTTCACTTTTATTACCACGCCATCTCGCAGTGCTCCTGTTTTTGCTGCTGTTTGGTTACCGCCATCATCGTTGTGGATCGCCACATTGTCCGCCATTGGCCAGCCTGCCGGTGGCTTTGCCTTTTGTCGCCGCTCTTTTGAAGGACCTGCGTTGGCAAGTCGCTCTAAATGGGCATGCAGTTGGGTTCAGCTTGGTTCACTTGTTAACCGCCTGTTAGCCTGGATGACTTTCAGTTGCAGTTTTGGCCACGGCACCTGGGGGCCTTTTTGGCCAAAGAGACGACGGCGACAGCGAGCTAGATTGGCAGGTTGAGCCAGGCATTTGGCCATTGTTTTGGCCATTCAAGTGGGCCATCTGTTGTAGTGGGTGATAATCGAAATGGATTATGGCCACCGATTTGGAGGGATCTCATTTCGCCAGAGACAGCGACATTGGAAAGCAGATGGTGAAAGGGTGAAATCTTTAGCAAAACAATTGCTGTGAAAGTAAGCTATTAAGCTTTGCTCACTCTTACTTAAAATTGCTTATAAATAATGAGTTTAAATGCATTCTTCTTTTCTGTTTAATAAATAATGCAAGTAAATTCTTTCAAGCTTGAAAATCTGTATCTACCTTTTATATTATTAATTTAGAGCCACTAAATATACTTAATAGCTTCCATTAACCATTGAATTAACTATTAACTGAGCTCAAATATATTTTTAAAAAAAATTAATTTCAATTATATTGTAATATTTAAACAATTTCCCAAATACCCATTAAATCTGAGTGGCTGCAAAGGGGTTATTAGCTTTTACGACTGTGTGTCATGATGACACTGTGTCACCTGTTACACTTGACTCTTTGTCCACCTCGCTGCCCCGGCAATCAAGTCACAATGGCCACACATTGGAGGTAAAAGCAGAGTCACCATGAGCATTTGGTCAATTGTCTCGTTTACAAATTGCCCCAAGAACAGAGCTCATTTTCATAAATGCAACGCCAACTGGCTGCACGTGGCATGTGCAACTGGAAGCAGCCAGCATTCCCAGGCTACCCGATCCAGCGCCATTATCTAGTAACTATTTTTCTCGTACTATAGACGAACACTGAAAGAAAATTGTGTCGAGTATAAAAAAGAGATTCTTCATGCTTAAAACTAGGATTTTATGTGAATGATTGAAGTTATCTAATGGGGGTTTAAATTACCTTCTTAAGAATATTTAAAAGTTCCTGTATTTAAATAAAAACTAAAACAAAGTGATTTTCAGTGGTCACACTACAGTGTTTTCTATGTGCATGGTAACACTTTCTTGTGTTTTATGAACGTTGGTCACACTGCTATGACTTTTTGAAGGATCGCAGCACAATTTGAAAAGGATTTCTCAACAAAATGTTACTCACATACGAAAAACCTGTCAAATTAAGCATATAGATAATGTGGGATTATTTTTCTAAGTGCCAGTACCCATATACCCCACCGTACCCACACCCACAGCGGCTGTCACTGGCTATTCCCAAAGGTGAAAACAAAGTGATTATACTTAGCTATTGTTCCGACTGCTCAGAAGGTGAGCTGTGGGACTTCGCCGGGAGTTCTGCGTGCCCGGGAGCGGGCAGTTTATTAATTGAAATGTTAGTGCGGCACAGCAGAAGCACCAGAGTAGAGTCTTAAATAATATATTCGTATCGAGAATTGCGGCCAAAACGATATGGCTGCAGGTACATGGAAGTCAGATATTTGATGCTCATTAAGTTAAGTGGTTTTAGTTTTACCCCAGCACCTCAGTTCCTCCCTGTGCAATTTATGTATCGTGGTTTTCTTGCCTTTTCTCTGAGGACTCGAATATGCACTCAACGAAAACTAAGTAACTAGTTAATTAGAGAATCTTATATTTAATTAAAAGGATGAATCAAAGAACTATCCATGTTTTAATGTGTTTCTCTGTTAAATTTGTAAGTCAAGCTATAGTTTTCTCTGTAGCTTTTCCGCCCAGTGTGTCGACTCCCAAGAGTCGGCTCCACAAAGAGGTTTTCCCGAAGATGAATCGCCGGTCGTTTGTTTGGAATCCACCAGTGTCGCCGCAGTGGGTCGAACCGATACCCCGATTCCGATACTCTGTGGGCATTAGCCGGAGATTCCCAGATTCGTGACTTTTGTGGCCTTTGTCTCCTCGGATCCCCAAATGGGATCTTTCTTTCTTTCTTTCGGTGTTTTTGTGTAAGGTGCACATTAGTAGTAATTTTTAATGGTTTACTTTTCGGTTTTTGTTCGCGGAGGCTGTGAACGGTTTTTTATTTAAATTCGTCGTCGTTGTCTTCTCTACGATTTTAGTGGTTTATTATTTAAATGAGCCTCGGGGTTCGTTCTTTCTGTGACTTGGCTTTGACTGTGGCTTTTGGCTTTGGCCTTTTGGCTTTTTGTTCGCCCTTCGAGGCTCAGATTGTTCGCTGTTCGAATTTAATCAATTTGATTTATTTTCCTCTTTCATATTGTGTTGAAAATATTGTTCGAACGCATTGTCTCCAGCCCGCCCATCCATATTCCATATAACCCATATCGCATGGTTTTCTACACGTGTTTTTCCCTTTGTCGGGGGGAGGCATTAACATAAGCAGCTGAGGGCTTAGGCATTTTCTATTCTCCAGATACTTTTTAAAAGATAGACGACATTTTAGGCAAGATTTCGATTTTCAATGCTCCGAAGAGATTGCATTTCTTCATGTCAAGATTTATGGCTTTGTTGGAGCTTCTTTGGTGCTGACATCGAAGATATCAAAGTAATTGGAGATGACCATAGAGGTTTTTTGGGTATTAAGCTTATAAAAACTTATTAAAAAGTAATAGTAATGTAAAAAAACGTCTACTTATAATTTAACTATAAAAGACTTTGTAAAAAAATGGGAATCATTTGCTCAGGTGCTTGTTTTTGTGTAGAGCTTAGTCAGACTTCATCAGTTACAAAGTCATAAAATCAACAAACTTGGTCAGACTGGTCTTGATTAATTTCTGTAATAAAAAAGTAATATTCTTGTTTGCCCAAGGCTACCTTTAAGCTAATAAATTAGTCGTAAAGTTTTGCAAATGCGCTTAAAATGTAAGCAAATGTTTAAACACGAGGTAGTTTTCATGGTACTTAACGTTAAGTGTTTTATAAGTGCTTTTTGAGAAATTAAACCACTAGTTTCTTATCAAATTAAGCTGAGGCAAGTAGGAGCATTAAATTTGATATCAAAGTGTTGGGTTTTCATGTCATGAGCTAATTATAAATGATAGCTGTGTTAATTATAATATTAGAAGATAAATTTATTGATTTTTTAATTAAATATTGCAATGAAATATTCTTGGAATGGAAAGAGTTTACTTTCCTCTTTCCCCTCAAGCTCTTTGCTCCTTTGAAATCTTCTCGTTTCTTGCAATCTTTTGGCTTATCAATTGCCACTAACAAGCCTAACCAGCTACCACAAGAACCGCACCCACCGCGCACCCACTTGGCCAGGGGATAACACGAAAAAAGAGTTATCTTTATGGCCAGAATGCAATCGAAGGAGCCAGAGGAGAGGACGGAGGACGGCGACCACACCCCGTTTGGGAGTCTGCAACGAGTCAGCCCACTTTGGTTGATGAGAAATTACATTTGAACTGCGAGCAGCAGATGCCAATCTTATTAATGTTGTTAGTAGTTTCTGGCCATGCCAATGCCTTGTCGACTAGCCAACATTTTTGCATGCAACTGGGCAAACATCCCATTCCCATTGCCATTCCCCTCCCCGACCAGGCCGAAATGTATCAAATTTCAATGCACAATCATCACAATCAAAAATAAAAATTCTGAAATCAACTTTTCTCCTCCCCCTGCCATGCTACTCGGACTCAAGTTGGATTTGGTCTCGTGGTCCCCGGCTTTATTCTGTGGATTTTTGCAGCTCGAGTCAAGCCTCACACTTGGCATTTGCTGGGGTCTCTGTGTTGTTGGTAATATAAGATACGAAATCAAAAATACATCATTGCCAACAAGCAAAGGCGCAGAGGCTACAACCACAGATATTCTGAGAGAGTTTTCGAGCACTGCTGGAAAAAAATTATGTTTATTAAATGGGAAGCTGTAGAGATCAAGGAAACCATAATGTATATTGCAAGGGATAATTAGGATAAATAGGAAATATTATGGGGACAAGCCAAGTAGCTTAGATGGTCTTCAAAATGTTTAAATTCCATTTTATTGAAAGTAACTTGATCTCATGAATTTCTTTTTATTAAACTATAGGGTAGGTTACATGTCCTTAACAATTACTAATGATATATTTTATATAACTGCACTCGATTTCGTTATTTCCTTCTAATTTCTACTTATATACAATTTCAGCTCGTTTAGTTAGGTCAAACGTCTAAAAAACATATTTTTCCAACTCTCCAAAATATTC